>VRLP01005721.1:0-34239 GCA_009660295.1 Lophius piscatorius
GCCCACTGCTCCCTCAGGGATGGGTCAAATGCAGAGAAGTAATTTCACTATGTTGTACTGACTATGTGACTAATAAAGGATTCTTTCTTCTTCTTCTTCTTAAAAGGCTCCTGACGTCGTCTTAAAATACGACCCTGTTTTTCTTTTCATATGTTAAGGTGTTGAGAAACTAGATTTTAAGTTATCTTTATTGCAGACTGATCTCATTTCTCTTCCTGCAGCAGTTTTTTTTTTTACTTCTCCAGTTCACAGGTGTGCTTTATTTATAATCACACGTCCTCCTCCTTCATCACCGGTTCACGTTTAAACGGCTACTCTGCCCTAATCAGTGCTGTCTTTAACACAAGCGGGCAATTATTTTTATTCAAGCAGTTAGAGATAATTCATGTATTAATGAATTAAGGAAAACTTTTATTGCTTTTTTCCCCTCATTTAAAAAAAATATATAAAATATGAACTATTAATATAAATTTGATATGGTAGATCTCCACAAGTCGGTCCAATCGGCCATATGTTTGAGAAATTATCACCCGATAACTTGTGGAGACAAAGCCCCCATAGTGGCTGAAGTATTAAAATGACCTTTCCCAAAATATATCCAGTTGTTCCTCGCACCAAGGTCTATATGGGTGTACAATTTGAAACTGATCCATTTCATAGATTTTGAATTATTATGTTAACATGAAGGACTATTGACGATTCCATAATATCCCCTTTTGGGGGATATAATAATTCAAACATAACCAATTCACAACCTGGGGGACACTTCCATAGAACAAAATCAAACAAATCAAACTAATATTTATTGGGTTTTTGCTGGAGTTCACTGTGGTCAGAAAACTGTTGCTCTCAGCACTGACTCATACTTACCGACATGCAAAACAATGTGGATCATCGTTTATGCAACGCAGTTGACCAAAAACATTGAGTTACTTTTAAGCCTTAATTTCACTTCGGCTAATCCACAAAAGCTACCTAAATTATTCTCTAAAATTAATAAAAAATGTATATCTTATAAAGACTGGTGCAATTCATTCAATTCAACCATCATAATCTAACTCAAATATCCTACTTAGAATTTCCACGTCTAAACTAGAGACATGTGAGCGTGGCTCAGACAGTATGCATGTGCCTTAGTATGCTTGGAGGTAACAGTCGGAATCAGACCTGTCCTCTTGTGACCAACCAGAGGGCATGATGATACCAGGTGTGAACGGATTCAATGTGACTCTGGCTTTTTGTCATTTTCCCTGTCGTCTGTTCTGGTCTTTTCTTGGGATAGTGTTGAAAAACCTGCTGATCTGTGGATCTGTGGATGTCTTTGGATAATGACATCTGCCATCCGTATGGACGATCTGTGATTTCGGTCGGACTTACAGCAGTGTGCTGGTCCTGTCGGCATGTAGAGTGTGATCGTTAGAGACTTAGGTCGTGTGACCACCTATTTCAGAGTTAATTGCAGTCATTGTTGAGTGAGACAGAAAGGTAATGTACATCATTTACATAAACCATAAATCATATTTATGATAAATCCCTCAGCTGATGCACCCGTTACATGCAATTAATCCTTCTGTTAATCAGTGCCTGCAATTAGTCATTAGACCACATACTGTTTACAGCCAGGAAACACACCTCCTCCACCTCAGCCCTGTTGTCTTAAAATGACTCGACCAATTTCAAATTGTTGTAGTTTCTGAGTATATGCATGAATGTGGTCTTCTCAAACAAAAAAGAAAGAAAAAAAGATTCCCCTAATAGAGTAAAGTAGAATATGAACAATTACAATAAAAAAAATTAGAAATATCCTTGAGACAATTCATGTGCAACAAATTTGGACTGAACCAGACTAACGTTGAGAAATAAAAAAAAAAGGAGATTGTGGAGATAAAGCTCTGCCTAGTGGTGGGAATATGCAACTGACCTTTTCCAAAAGCAATCCAGTTCTCCCTTGCACTAAGGTCTGTGATTATATAAAATTTGAAAATGATCCACAAAATTATTTTTGAGTTATCACTATAACAAGAAGGATCCGCGGTGGGGGTGGTGGCGAAGACGATTCCATAATATCACCATTTCGGGGTTATTAATGAGGCTCCTCAACTGCCAGATACCGCTTGAACTATGTTGCCCAGGCAGGTGGCGTAAATGCTGCCAGTTTCCAATATAGCATAGTTATAGCAAATAACTTGTATTTATTTATGCGTATGATATATATATCACTATTGTCTCCACCATAACTCTGGCTTGGCAGGCAAGATAAAATCTCTGGATGTGTGACATCACTTTTCTGGTGTCTTCCTTATAAGGAAGGAGGCTAACAATGTAATATAACCAGATAAACCTCTACACCGCCTGATGTCATTTATGGAGCTGTGGCTCAGGAGTTTGACTTATCGGAAGGTCAGTGGTTCAATCCACAGACCCTGAAGTCCGCATGTCAAAGTTCTCTTGAGCAACATACGAAACCCAATGGCAGGTGTATTGAGATGATTGTGAGAATGGTAACAGCACCTACAATGCCTTAGCGGCCACTGTATCGATGTGTGTGAATATGTCAATTTTGGTATGTGTTGTCAAATGTTTTTAGAGGTACAGACCATTTAGAAAACATTGTATCAGAGGCAGGACTTACACTCTCTATGCCCGTTATATTCTCTCACACACATGGTCCTTACAACAGCTTTTTATTCTCCCGGAAAAATGGGGAATTTATGGGATCATCATCACGTCCACCACAAATTTCTAGTGATAAGTCAAAAACTATTTCAAAAATATATTTGAAATTTCATACCGATATAGACCTTAATGCGAGGAAGGACTAGATTGGTCAGTTGTGAATTTCCAATACTTTATTAGCTTTATTTTCAAAAGATTTCAGGTCATAAATTCTCTACAATTTATTCCAAATTTAGTGCATATAAGATAAGATAAGATAAGATAAACCTTTATTAGTCCCACAATGGGGAAATTGCAGGGTTACAGCAGCAAGAGCATATTACAGAATACAGAATAACAGAGTAACATTATATACAATTAAATTAAATCAAATGTGCAGTTGTGGACATGTTGGGTAGTGTATTGTCCCATAGTGACATGTTGGGTAGTGTATTGTCCCATAGTGACATGTTGGGTAGTGTATTGTCCCATAGTGAATATGGATGAATATGAATATATGATTCGACTCAAAAATATCTCATATTAATAATATTTCATATTTTACAGAAAAAAAGAATTTCGGACAAAACTTCCTCAACGCTGATCAGATTTCATCCAAATTTGAGACACGAGGAGATCTATCTTGTATGTGTAAAATGTTTCTTTCTTACGAAACCCTTCATTTTTTCTGACAAAACGTAACATTTCATATGAGGGGTTCAATCAGGGGGTTATCTCAGGGGATTGGGGGCTGTTAGGGTATATTCCCCTGCAGTCGGCAAAATCAGTGTAGGCCTAGTTTGAGGTCAGACAGTACGGGCTAACCTTCCCTCCCCACATGCCTCAATGAGCCTTGGGTGCCCCCGACCCTTACCCCGGTTCACCAGCTGTCCTTCCAGTAGTATAATTCTCACAGAGCCAATGCAAAATGGTTCAAGAATGGTTTGAGGAACACAACGACCATTTCAAGGTGTTGACTAGGCCTCTAAATTCCTCAGATTGCAAATCTAATCCAGCATTTGTGGGATGTGCTGGACAAACAAGTCCGATCCATAGAGACCCCACCTCTCATATTACAGGATATGATGCTCACATCATATACCACAGCACACCTTCAGAGGTCTGGTGGCGTCCACGCCTTGATGGATAAGCTGTTTTGTTGGCAAAAAGAAGACCTGCACCGTATTAGTCAGGCAATTATAATGTTATGGCTAATCAGTGTATAGGATCTGTTCATTTATTTACAATGCTATCCCAAAGTTAGCATTGTAAATAAAGAAACAAACAAGTAAATGTTTTTTAATTATAATTCAATCTCTATGAGCTTCAATCTCAGCATGGCATGTATGTATTCATGCAATTAAATATAATTTTTAAACCCTACTATTCTGCGTTAACACTCAAACCAATAAAAAAACAAATACAACCATTAAAAGCAATAAAACCAAGAATGTTTGGAAAAAGCCTGTGAGGGGAGTGAGAGGAGGTGAGACCCCAAACAATGTGCAGAGGTTATTATTTACTGCTCATGCCAAAGCCTGCGATTGCTTTGTCTCACACCCATGGGTCACTGCTCACAGTGTGGGTTGTGAGACAGGAGAGAAGACCCACTGATCCTGTGTGTGTTCTCCTGTAATGATTAGCCTGTCACTGGTGAGTGGTGAACTGAGGTGGCAGACTACACCAGAGCTCTAAGATCCTCATTCTGCTTGCTGTGTATTCATGCGGGTGTGCGACTGCATGAGAATGAGACGCTCAGACTCATGTGCACGAGTGACTGTTTGTGTGTGTGTGTGTGTGTGTATATATACTCCTCCCCCCACCCCCGCCCATCCACCCACCCAGTCTGGGCGTCAGTATTAATGAGCCCAGATTTCATTTCCGATGAGCGATTATTTGACTGTTCATTTGGCTTAGATTTATGACGAGGCCCTATATCTATAGCCTGCAGCACTGCTCCAGTCTTTAATAATGGGAAATGAACACATTAATCACCCTGCAGCAGTCAGCCTCAGAAAGCATGGGAACACCATCCAATCTGCATCCCTGCACCAGAGAGAACACACCTCATATTCATTCCAATGCCTTATCTAGTACATGCTGGTAGGAAAAATTACCTGTCTAATTGAATATGATTTAACATCCTGAAACCTGATCAACACTCACAGACACATGAACACACACACACACACACACATGGACGTGGACACATGTGTGGTCCTGCTGTGATGAAAGCCTTGACAAACCTTGCCTTGTCAGTTTATCAGCCAAGGAGGGACAATTGTGGTCACGACAACAACAGGGGTTTGCTCAGGGTGGAGTTGGGCCGCAACCACAAAATGTCATGGGTCGGCAGCTTACATTTCACAAAACCAAGCCTGACGATGGGCCCGATGGGATCAGAACTGCCTTTTCATCACTCTTCTATCAAAAACTACCGAAATATTCCCAGTATGGTTGTGACATTGTGAGCACTCCAATCACAGGAAGTGACATCACAATGGCCTCATCTGATTCCACATCAAGGTGTGTTAGCATAACCTCCCTTCCAAGCAGTAAGGCATGATACTATTCGATGATTCCTGTATCTTATTTGTCTAAAAGTGTTGTATTGCCTGTGGTAACTTACAGTGGTGTGGATTCATGATGAAATGTACCTTGTGATGTATTCAGGACACTTGATAGGCCAATTATAGGTACTTTAGGCAAAAAAGGGCAACTTTATTATAAAGCAACATTCAAGCGCAAGGCAATTCAAAGTGCTTCTGCTCACCCCTCTGTTTTTGTAAGGTCATGTGTATGTGTAGCAGTCACAAAGTGACCACTGGACATGTGTTTGTCCAAAAGACTCGGAATAATTGTGAGTCATAGTTATACACAAAATGCAATGGATGAATGTTTTAAGTATTTCATGTTTGACTCAAGGCTTACTTCTCAATCCAAATATAAAACTGTATGTTGATGTGTAACTGGCTTTTGGGCAAGAATATGCTAATTCTGGGTAGATTGGACCATGAACATTGGACTATGTTTCATTGTTAAACATTGAATTTTCTTTCACTTCTTGTGGATGAAAAGTTTTCAATCCAATTCTGAAGTTGATGGGTTGATTCTGAAGGAGGAGATGAATTACAGCACATAAATTTACCCCAAAAAATAAAGCTAAATTCAAAATGGACAACTTAGTGTAAGGAATGCTTAATTACTTTGAAGGAGAGTGCTGTATGAGCCAAAAAGTCCATATTTCTCAATCATGTAGATGTCATTTTTAGAAGAAAACATTGTGGTAAAGATTAAATTGTGACTAATCGTGCAACCCTAAGTTATACCTCTTTTAAATCCAACACTGCCATGTGTGTACAGGTGGTGTAAGTATGTATGCTACTTAAGTAATGTTGGTGATGGCTGTAAAAATAACAACTGTACTGGTTGGAATGTAGCCCAAGTGTGAGTTTCCCATATGTCCAGAATGAAGATAATTCCTTCTGGGGTGTGAAAATAGCACTGATACAGATACCTGACAGCAGAAAAACGTAAGGTTGCATCAAGCACAACATTTATCCTCCATCTATGCATCAAAATAGTTCAATCTGCATTGAACATTCTATCCATATGTATTTAATGTTGGCATTAATATCCAAAACTGCCTATGTAGGCTTTTCTCATCTCTTCTTTGAATTACAGCAACAGTGCCCCCTATGGTTGATAGTGCTACTGCTCCAGGTTTTTTTGTGCTGTCTTTAGCCATAAGCTGTCCTAAAAGGTGAAGAAATACTGTAGATACAAAATAGGAGGTATGTCACTCATATCCGCCTTCTACATTGAGCATAAATGGGATTTTATCCTACCTTGCCCTATATGAGGACCTGATGAGGTTTGTACCCTCAATGACACTAAATTTGGTCTCCATATTTGTTTAACCCTCTGGTGTCTGAGGTCAGGCTGACATCACCTGTTTGACCTGTCAGATATCTAGTCACTTTAACATTCTAAATTAGCACACTGAATCCAAAAACTGGCCCAAAACTTTGTGGATCCGCAGCTCCACAGGAACCAGCAAATGTACTTTTATTTTTTTTTATCATTTGGGGCTGCCCAGTCTTAATCCTGATCCCCCGGGGAAGAAAAATATAAAATATATATAAATATAAATGTATATATATTTCATATAAAATAAATTGTAAGGCTAGTATTTCAATAAAGATAAGTATTTTATTGTATCCACAAAAATGTTTATTATTTATTATAGAATTGTTATTGTTGCTGCTGCATCTGAAGCAGATTGGCTGTGTTAAAGAGATAACTGAAAAACTAATTCATGGATCATTTCAACATTTATATCCCCGCAGACCTTAGTGCTAGGATGAAGATAATTGGTTTCGGGAAAGCTCTGGTGCATATTTACGACTCTAAGGGGACCTTAATCCACAAAAGTTTTTTGGACATTATTTCATAATCTTTGGTCCAAGTTTGGTGCATATGATTCAAATTGAGGAGGTCTTTCTTGCATTCATCATATATTACCCTAATAGTTCATATTTCATTTATATATAGATATAGTCCAAATTTGGTGAATATGAATTGATTCATAGAGTTTTATCTTGTATATATTGTATTTCCTGCTAAAAGTTCCTATTTCTTTTTACTAGGGGGGGCTTTTTTCTGAAATACATTGTTTCTTGCATATAATTAATTTGAAGAGTTCAATCATTGTTTGTACAGCAGTGGGGTTCCTTGCTGTCGCGCACGAGAGCGTTGACTTTAAGGTAAGTATTCATTTTAATAACAACTATTGTATGAATAGGAATCTTAACACATAAGCCCCTTCACAGGCATGTATATGTGTTGACTGCTCTACTTCTGAATGTTCCTTACTATGATCTTTCATATTTAGGCAGTTTTTTGTCTTTTTTCATTTCCTAGACGGTAACACTTACTTGTTCCTGATGTCGGCTTGGTGCTGGAGAACTTCCAGCTGCCTGAAGAAAAGCATCAATGCATTGAATATCAAAACTTATACAGGGTTAGAGTTGGAGTAGGCCGGGGATCACGCTGGCATGATTTAAAGATCCAATGGTTGACAAAGCAACGGTAAGAAATGCTTCACAGGATAAATGGCGAACACATCACGGGAAAAATATTGCCTATTAGTCTGCCAAATACTCAGAGAGAGAAGCCTTGTCTGAAGTGCTCTTTGTTTATATATATATACACTTTTGCTGCGATTCATTTTTGGGAACTAATTAAGACTCGTGCAAATACATGGCCTTGACGTAGTAAAATGTGGCTTTGATAAATATTTTTCTGTCTCTATTTAATGTACTGTGCATAAAAAAGGCAAGGTTCTTGCGCCTCTGTGCTGCAGAAAATGGCTGGAGAAAAAGACTCAAGCAACCATCCATCTTCCCTTCATGCTGTTTTGGTTTCTGAAGACTTTATGCAGCATCCACATCTATCTGTTTGCTGCATGTGTTTGTTTTTGTTCAGTGCAGGAAAACACCCAATGAAGAAAAATAGGTCTTATTGCTGCATGCATGGGAGAATCTGAAAAAACTAAGGCCGCACAGATGAGTATGATTCATCATCTGTGTTCTTACATCAGTGCTTGATATTACTCACATTTTGCTCCTAGTATAGTTCTCATAATATAAATTACAACCAAGACTCCCCCCAAAAATATGAAGTCCTCCTACTTTCATTAATTTTGGGCTCTGCTCGGTACTGTCACTAAAGATCTGGTTGGTAATTAACCATTCAAAGCAGAGTGTGTGTGTGTGTGCGTGTGTGCGTTTGTGTGTGTGTGTTTGTGTGTGCGTGTGTCTGTGTGTGTGTGTTTGTGTGTGCGTGTGTCTGTTTGTGTGTGTGTGTGTGTGTGTATGCTGTTTTAATTCTCTGGGGTATTGTGGACAGAAGCCAGCCAGCTCATTATGTCTCCTTTGGAGGATTTTAATTGTTAATTCAGAACAAAGACTTTGGCTCTGAGGCAACTTCTGTGCCACATCGCAGGGTGTGAATACACACAAACACACACATATATATCAACCGGCCATTAAGATTATCACCACTGACCTACGGATGAATCACGTTCTCTTTTACATCATGTGTCTGTGCTACTTTCCTGGGGAAGATGTAGCCCCAGGATGTGTAGACCCGGTGCCCCCGTCGCGGAAGCGAAATTCCCAAATCACACTTTCCTCTTTCAGCAAGATAACGTCCCCTGTCACTCTTGCAAAAATGTTTACGGTATGGTTTGTGAACCACACAAAAAATTACTTTAAGGTGTTGGCCTCCAAATTCTCCATACGTCTATCCAAGACAGTGATTTTGGGATGTGCTGTACCCAGAGACACCCTACCTCATAATCTACGAGAGTAAAAGGATCTACTGCAAACGTTGTGTTGACAGACACCATTTAACATAATACAAAGGCGACCTGACTCTGCAGTCAAATATCTGTATGATGATATGACTCATTGAAGAAAAAAACATTCTAAATGGGTCATAAGATGAGAGCACTAAATGTCACTGAGCTAAAGAAACGTACTTAAAAAGCTCATAAACGTTTTAAAGCCTATAGCCAAGAGCTAGGCATTAACTTAATGTTTGCCTTGTTAATGGGATGGATGTAATGTGGGTGCAGGACTGAGGGTGCCCCCTGCTGGCTCAGCTGGAAGACATCACCTCCCAACTTCACAGCTTAACATTACCATCTAGGGGACATATGGCCACATTACATTAGTGGTCTGTTTATTAGTCAGTCCAGTTCTGAGTTCAAATCCACGTGAAGCCTTTCTGTGGAGTGTGCTTGTTCTCCTTATGTTTGTGTGGGTTCTACCCGGGTACTCCGCTTCACCCTACAGTTGAAAAGCATGTAATATAGGATGAATAAGTGTCTTTAAAAAGCCCATAAGTGTGAATGTGAGCATTAATGCTTGTTGGCCTCGATGGGATGACTCTGCAAAGTCAGCTTTTGTTGATATAAGTGGAAGTTGAAGTTATGTATAATATTGCACATCAGCATATTGTTCCAACATCTTACAATTAAGCACCATTGCTGACAGATTCAACGAGTGCACACGTGTCATTTATGTTACCTTTGTTGGAAGTCAAGAAAAGAAGGCTTGATAGTAAATGACTTACAATCGCCCTTCAATATTATATAAATAATCCATAGCAAATCATGTGAACTCTTGAGAGATTCCTTGTACAAAGAAATGGGGAAATAATGCCACCTACTGTCTGAACTTGTATTGCAACTGAATTTACTAGCGTTACATTTATATCTATTATATAAAAACAGAATTCTCTACAGCTCATATACTCCAGTCAACCATCCCTCACCTGCGGTCACTATACCAACGAAAGATAAATATGGCTCACATAATGCATTCACACCCAGTGCGTATTACTTCCACCTTTTACATTGCAGTGGGCCACCAGCAGTCGTACATTGATGAGCCATTATATTCTACCCACTGACAGGGGGTGAAGAACATTATCTCATCACCAAGGCAGCAAGTGAACATTTTTTCCCGAAGTTTATGTGTTGGAAGCATATAGTGTTGATGTATATAGTGTGAACCCGCCGGTTGTCAATATTGTACTTTAATGTGGTTGACAGGATGTTATGATGTTCCAACACCTGATCCCTGTCTGTGTTGACCAGTCAGGATGAGGAGCTGTGGAAACTAATACATGTATGACTCCTGAATGGGGCAGAGTTTAACAATCAGGGGTTTTTCCTTGAATAAATGAAATACAATATTTTTAACTGTGTATCATCAACTGATAATGAATATTCATATGTTTGTACAGAAGCCTGAACGGAGAAATAGAGCACTGAGGACTTTCTTTCGTGTTTTCCGGGGGAAATGGCAGAAGAAAAGTTTCACCTCTAAAAACCAATGAAGAAGAAGAACCATGGGTTCTTTTTTGATGAACACTCTGGGTTCTTCTCAGCGATCACCGTCGGTTCTTATTGTGGTGGGGATTGCCCCCAATTGAAAAAATCCCTCTGATGGTGATGCATCACCAGGCTTGGTTCCTCCCCCTGCCACTCCTCCAATCAGGAAAAGGCTATTTAAGCCACAGATTCCTGTCCTTCCTCTATTGTGTGCATTGATCAGAGGAAGAACCTGTCATAAGGGGAATTATGACATGAGGTTGTGGTCACATAACATTGTTCAGACCTATGAAGGGAATTGTTAAATAAATATTATGTTCCGTATGACTAAATGCTAAAATTGATCTTTTTTCTGGCTTCCCTGTTATTTTGACCTGCCTGTCTTCTCTTCCATTATTAGAACTGCTGCTGCTTTGTCTAGCTACATCGTTTAGCGTACACAATTAATAAATTAATAAATACATAATTGGGGAGGCTAGTCACACTGGGTGCGGTCCCCTCACTGTTTGCTGTTTTCAGGCACTGGGTATTTATATTTCTGTATTATAACTCAAATACTTCGTTTTTCTGCCTTATAATTGTACATTAGCCTGTTTATCTGCTTTATGTAAATCAAATTGACTTTATTGTGAAACATGACTCATGACTTATGACACTTTCAGCTAACCAGCCTGCGTGCCTTTTCCCGTATTTGAAGTTATTCAGAACTAGTAATCCACATTCTCATCTCTATTCCCTGGTGGTGAAATTCCCCAGGTGGCTTTGTTGGTTCATTCGTACGAAATCCAAAAATAAACCCTAACTCTCGCTTCACCATATTATCTATGACCCCTCTGAGTTCTTCTCAGTGATCCCTGTACGTGTCTTCTAGATGATCACTCTGGGCTCCGATCGGTGATCACTGTCGGCTCTCTTGATGATCACTCTGGGTTTTCATAGTGATCAGTGTCGGTTCTTCTCAATGTTCACTGTAGGTTTTTTCAAGTGATCACTGTGGGTTCGTCTCTATTATCACCGTTTGTTCTTTCCGTGGAAACGTGATTTTAAAGTTCAGCCTCAGTGTTGGTTGGGAACCAAGTTTAAACTTTTTACATTTTTGCACATATTGATATTTAATACTAAGTTTATTTTGTGCCATTTCAGTGGAATGGAAGTGACTTTTAGGTGGCTGTGATGGTGGATCTTGTTCTTTTATTCATTCATTATCTACCGCTTATCCTGTTAGGGGTCACGGGGGGCTGGAGCCTCTCCCAGCTAACATCGGGCGAGAGGCGGGGTAACTCCCTGGACAAGTCGGGATACACCCTGGAAACAACCACACACTTACATCTTGTTCTACATAGCATTTATCCTAAACAATATATGCAGGCCCACTAAAGGAATTTAGAATATTTCATTCTGCTGAATTTGTTGCAGTTTTTTGAGTGGATGTTCGTATTTATGTTAAAAATGTCCTACAGTCTGTAAGTGTAACCATTCATATAAACATTGAGAATTGTGATTTGGATTTTAGGTGTGGGGGAATGTTGTACATACCTTTGAAGTGAAATACGGCCTGATCTCTTTGTGTCATACAGGTCTAACATTAACTGCAGGGTGAATGCGTTTAACATGGGGCCCAGAACAGGCCCCTTTGGTACTCGTAACCATCAGGCAGAATGGAAAGGGAATACAGGGTCTGTCTGTCAGAATTTCCCTCATTCTGTTTCTCTCTGTGTCTAAAACTGTGTGTACATTGGGTTTCAGACCTTGTAATTCAACTTACATAATGAGTCTGGTGCGAGGGCTGCTCAGTTGGTAGAGCAGTTGTTCACTAATCTAAAGGTTGGTGGTTCCATCCCCAGCCACTGCAGTCCACGTGTCGATTTGTCCTTGAGTAGGATACTGAGCCCCAAGTTGCCCCCAATGATTTTTCCATTGGTGTGTGATTGATGGCGTGAATGGTTACCCCTCCTGATAAGCATTTGGCGCCTCACATCGCAGCCTTTTTCATCACTGTATGAATGTTTGTGTGAATGAGAATGCTGGCTCACAATGAAAGCGCTTTGAGTGGTTGAACAGACCAGAGAGGCGCTACATAAGTATACTCCATTTACCATTTGTCTTTGCATAAGGAGATGAAGTATTAAACGGAGTTAAGCAAAGGAGAATGAGAAATGCCACAGGTACAAATTATTAAGAAACTGAATACAACCCCTTTGTGCCTTTCTCCCGCCAGATCATGAGACGTTTAACTTGCAAAAAGAAGTTGGACATGAATAGAATCAATGAATATTCCAGCCAAACCCTGGAAGTCAAACATCTGTACACGTGCTGAGGGACAGACCTGATGAAGCTGTTTGAAATCTGATAAATGTCCTCAAGTGAAGTGTCATCAATCTCCACCTGAACCAATTCATCACACCTAAACTATACGATAAAAACAAAGTAATGCTCCTCTACAGAATTCTCTGAAAGGACACTTTATTATGTGAATGTGAGACCAAACACTGTTCGCTTTAAATAACCGTCTGTGACCTCCAGCCGGGCCGCACAGCACCGACGCACAGATGCATCAGGAATCTGGTGACATGCCATTAGCCTCTCATGCCCAGTGACTTTGTGTAGACTGGAAAGGAAAACAGACATCATCTGGGTTGTGTGCCGGAAGTAGTAAGACTTTACGTGAAGAGCATTTATCAAAATGTTTCTGGTTGTCAGAGGAGCCTCTGAGCTCAGGGGAATCATGGGTCTCCAGAAGGAGAGCTATATTTACAAAATGATTGATTGACACACCATAAAAAGAGATAAGAGGTGCTTCAAAGAGCATAATTAAGGTATCACAACAAAAGAGCAAATATATATTATCAATATATATGCAGCATTACATTCAATTACGAACTTAAATGACGGTAGAAAATTTAAGAGATATTTCATCAAATTGTTAAATTCATTATAGCACAGTTTCTCAAAATCAGATGGGACGATCAATATCGTCTTATATCCATAGTGAAAGGTATTGCCAAGGTACCCCAACTTTTACACCTCATTCAAACACTGCTTCACAGTCTGGGCGTTAATTGACATCAGCTGCTTTATTCAGGTAGACTCATCCATCCTGTCACTAGGTGGCTTTACATGGACAGACTCGGACTAGATTCGGAAAGGCGCTTAATCGGAAAGAAAATCTTGCATGTAAAAACCCCTTTCCTGAAAGAAAAGGCCTTTTCCGATTGAGATTTCATTCCTTTGCAAAGAGGTAGTCTAAGTCCTTTCCGATAGCCTTTCCGATAGCCAGTTGCTTCATGTAAACGCTGTTACAGAAACCCATCTTTTTGAGTTTGTTTTCTGCACATGCCCAGCTTTTTAATGAAATGCTCCGGCTGAGTTTTTTCAGCGCCGCGACGCATTTTAAATATGACGACTTCGTAACAGTACCGATCTATATTGGAGAGACATTTCAACTTTGAAATAGTTGAGCATAGTTGGACGGTTAGATGGACTGAAGTCACGAATAAGATTGAGTGACTATGGAATGAATCAGTTTACATTTTTTATTAGTTCAGTAATAAAACGCGACAGATTTCATTGTGAACTGAAAATCAAATCATATGAGCTAAATTTAGACACAATTGGACTTATGATTGGGAAGTAATGGTCATAAAACCAATGTCTTTTGCAAAAAATCCCTTCTAATGAGTAAAATATGAACAACTACAGTATAATATGATAAATGTAAGTTAGATCCTTGGAAGGATCGATATGATGTAATCTGGACAAAATCGGGCCAACAGTTAGTTAAGTTATGTGTTTCAGTGTTTTTTCATTACAAAGAGCTTCTCTAGAGGGTCAAAAATGAACTATTATAGTCAAATATTGTACATACAAGTTAGATTTCCATCATTTCATTCATATGTACCAAATTTGGACTAAATGGGACCATTGAGAAAATCTTGAGAAATTATGGCCTGAAGACTGTGATTTTTAAAATAAAGGGCGATGTGTGTGTGTGTGTGTGTGTGTGTGTGCGTGTGTGTGTGCGCGTGTGTGTGTGAGTGTGTGTGTGCCGTCATTAACACAGTGTATGGAGCATGGAGACAGGAGCGGAGACCTGCATCACTATGGCAACAGGCAGAGCAAGGACAGACAATGTGAAAAAGCCAGGCGTGCCAGAATGCAATGGCAACGTTGTCCTAATCTTCCCACTAGGACACTCTCCTTATTAAATTTTCTGGCCAAGAACAAATCTTGTAACCAATAGGACTCCAAATACTCCAACGGATCTCCATATAAAAGCTGTTTTGAATCAGCACCTCAATCCATTTGTGCGATCTTTTTTGACTCTCTTCCTGCTCTTTATTTATTTCCTTCTTCCCAACAGGCCCAGAATCAAGTTTTCTACAAAGTTTGAATAAACTAAAAATAACCAACGAGAATGGGGTTACACAACCTGAAGAACCGTTGAGCAAATGCATATCACTTGCAGACTATAGTCATCATTTCAAAAGCGAGGTGCACCTTGACCACTCACTTTTCGATTTAAATCTCTCGTCTCCAGACGGGAATATGGTCTTCAGTCAGGAGACCCTCTTTCTGAGCCACCTCCAAATTCACTGTAATTGAACTGAGGGGCTGCTGCACATACCTCTGTTTGTAATGTGCACGCTTAAAGTGCAATTTGTGATTCTGATTAATATAGATTATTGGCGCTAGATTGAATTTGGGAAAGGTTGGTTGTATATTTCACACCTCAAAAGATTTGGAGCATAGATTTTCAAACCGATTTAGTACAAATTTGGTGCATATGAATCAACTCGAGGAAATCTATCTTTTACTCGCTAGGAGAGCAATCTTAGAAAACGTTGTTTGACTTCATAAATTCCCATTTAATTTTAGGAGTTCAATCAGGGGAATTACTTGTACAATGCAGTGCATTTGGGCCTTTTTGGGGACCCTGGCTGTCAATGACGAGATCATTGACAGCCAATGTTAGAACATTTGATAAAGAAAAAAAAGCCCATAGAACTGAAACATAACTGAATCATCACGTGTCCATTCACTCCGGCAATACTTTATTTGAGTTTACACAAAATTGACATAATGCTATAGCTTTGTATGATATAAGGAAATATTTCATTTAGACACATGTATTAAAGGCTGGAAATGTTGAAGATTTCATATAGGCTGTGAGAAGATCAAATGTTTGCTCTTGAACAATTTTCATAATTTAACTTACTCATCTATTAAGTTGAACGCTGGAGCCATATGCTGGGCGCCCGCCCAGTGTTACACACCCAACCAAACACTGTGACACACATACACACAAATAAACTTGTTGACTATCCTGTGCACTATTACACAATGTTCTGAAAGGATACAGATCTTCTATTGCATTTCCTCGCCTTGTCTAAAAATAGGGTCAAAAAGCTACTCTTACATACATTGAAAACACTACAAGACAGGAAGCTAAGCCTACTGTTCATAGCAGCAGGTGGCAGTAGTCTGTATTCAGCATTAAGGGAAATCAGATGGGGCTGCAGATAAACCCATCATTGTTTTGATAAATTGTGTTTTACTACCATTCTAATGCAACTCTTACCGTGTAGACAGTTTCAGTAAGTCTTCAATTGCTTTATTTTAGATGGTAATGCGGTGAAAATATTCTGCATTGGTTCTTTCTTCACTTCCAATTCTCTTTTTTTGGACTGATTAATTTTCAACTGTACAACCAATCAGACTGAAAGGTTACGGTTTATGTTTCAGGGTTCAATCAACTGAAAAGGGCCAATAAGTATCAACGGTGTAGGACACACCCCAAAAGGTAGGATACATAACATCTAGTCTGGTGTGTCAGGGTCTATCCAGCATCAACCATATTTAAAGATGTCCTTCTCCAACCCATCGTACCCATCCTGACAGCCTGACACAAAGTAACCAAAGTTAGGTATATATGGGCCAACTGGCGTCTGAGGCAATTTTGGCATCGAGCCTAAGCCTTTATACCCTTGTTCAACATGGCAATGTTTGGGCAGCATGGTTGTGTAGTTGGTAGCACAGCAAGAAAGTTCCACTCCATCACTGGTCATACAGTCTTTTTGTGTGGCGTTTGCATGCTCTTTGTTTTTACGTTGCGGTTCTCTCCGGCTTCTCTGGCTTCCTCCCACTGTCCAAAAATATGCAAAATAAGTGAATTGGCGACCCAAAATTATGAATGTGAACCCGAATGATTGTCTATCACCAATAGTTGATCCTGTTATGAACTGGCGACTTCTCAAAGGTATATCCCGTATATCACGAGAAAATGCACTAACGGAAAAATGGATGGACACTAATCTTTGGTATTTTTTTTGCAAAACATCACCTTCTTTGAATCCCACTAGTAAATTAAAGAAATAATATATATTGTTGTTATGTCTGATCTTAATGCTTCTATATATAGTATATGCGATTTAATGTATGTGTTTGTCCACTGTTCCGCACTCCTTAATTAGAAGCTCATCATAATTAAAGTGCTTTGTAACAGTGCCGATGACTGTTGGATCATGTGTCCTGTTTTAGGACTGTGAGTTCACTCACAGCCAGTCACTGTTGCTAGATGGAAAAAACAGAGTATCTCACGATCTTTCAAACATCCTGGCTCAGAGCAGCTATTTTCAGAATGTGAAGGCGTACACAACGCCCACAACTACTATGTTTCCAATGGTGGCAGTAATGGCAATCCAGAGCCAAATGACATCCCCTGACTCTGACTGGGGCTCCTCAGGCTGTCCAGGAACTGCCATGGAGGCAGCATGGACACTGGTTGAAGAATTGAACAGAGAGTGGTCCGTGCTGTAGTCGTCATTTGGAGATGAGTCCATGAAAGCACCCGTCAACACAGGAATCTGTGAACGAAAAAAAGACAAAACAAAACAATGGACATAGTTGTTAAAACAAATTCTATTTCAGAATGAAAAATCTTAAAGAAAATTTGAGTCAGTTTTCATTTTTATGGCCCCAATTTAATATGACTATCAAAAAGCCTGTTTAGACATTTATCTGACAAAACCTGAAAAAGAATTGTGTCTTAACCGACAAAAGCCTCAGAGTTGAACCCGTCTCTTGGAGAGCTGCCAACTGCCTTGACCAGACGAGAGATATAGGAGGCAGAGCATCAGGGAACATCAATACAATTAATAGGATTATAGTAATAATAGTATTAGTTGGAGTCTATCATAGCAATGTGTCTATCCACAATCAGAAAGTCCAGACTGAAGGGTTGAGCAGGGAAGGAGAGAGGAGCTCACACCGTCACAATAAGCCGTCAGAGCCTTTATCTCCAGAGCTAAGGATTCGTCTAAACCATGTAATTGAAATATTTTAAGACTCCTGTTAAGTGTAAAGAGGTTGTCCACCTCTTGGAATAATCCTATAGGGACTGCAAGTAAATTTGCATCTTGGAGTGTAGGGTTTTAGTCAGGCAATAGGTAACTATGAGCTCTTTAAGATATGTTGGTGCATCTCCTATACTAGTTCTGGTCAGTAGACACACAGCAGAATTCTGGATCAGCAAGAAAGACTGTAGAGACTCATTAGGACGAAAAACTGGGAATTTGCAATGACCCATGCTTTTGAATGCATTGGTCTGAAGAGACTAAAACTGACCTCAGTTCTAACCGTCATGTCTAGAAGAAGTCCGGCTAAGCTCATCACCTGTCCAATACCATGACACAGGTGAACTTCTATATCCGACTAAATCTATTAATGAACAAAGCAAACTGTAGAGATAGCCTTAATGAAAACTCTGACTTGGCCAAAGGTTCACCTTCATACAGAAAAGTGACCTAAGGCGCAGAGTCCAGAGTCCCCTTGAACCCAATCTAAAAATCTCCGGAGAGACCTGAAACCTTCTGTCCACCGACGGTACCCCACCAACCTGACAGAACTTGAGAGGATCTGCAGAGACAAATCGCAGAAAATCCCCAAATCCAGGTGTGTAAAGCTTGTTCCGTCATCTCCAAGAAGACTGTAGGCTTGCAAGGGTAAGCAAAAGTTTCTAAAAATCTGTTCTTGCTTTGTCATTATGGGGTATGGAGATTATATTAATGAAGAAAAATTAATTTAAATGATTTTAGCATAAGGCTGCAACATATACACGGTGGAAAAGGTGAAGAAGTCTTAATTCTTTCTGAATGCACCTAAGGTCCCTGATGTAGAGATCCCTAAGAATTATTGTTTACCATGGTGTAATCTGTTGTACAGGTTGAGGATTATGCTTGTTGAATTTAGACACAAATAATCTTAGCAACCAACTTTGTCATCAAAACAGCCAGTAAACACCAAAGCCTGATAGGAGCCTGGATGAGTCTGTCCTTACGATGGGGTAGATGCTTCAATATTCAACCGTGAATGGTACAAATGCATTTATCCACAGGGTAAATCGTTTGGTATGGTCCATACTGCAGATGGGCATGGAAGATTTTCTCAGTGCTGCCCGTTAGGAATAAACTCATTTAAATTAGAGGGCTCTGATCCTCTCTCCCTCATATCCTATAATCTGTCTACATTAGCTATCTAATAATGGCATGAAGGCGTCCAGCGATTACCCAGAAGAAGAAGATGGATAAAATTGGAAAAAGCACAGCAAAGTAAACACATTTAATTTAATTTAGAAGTATTCGGATTTAGCGAATACTTCTAAATTTATGTCACCTTCTCTTTTGTTTTGTGTAATATTTCTACATTTTCTTTATTAAATTGCAGTTGTGGAGGCTACCAGTAACCAGTTTAATTTGTGACGATAGAGATACCACATGACAGTTCCGTAGAAAAGCTGATTACAATTGTTTGCTCCTCTGCATTCCAAGGCTTCCTTCAAATGACATGGAAGCTTTAATATATGCATTATATCCATCCTTTCGGTGCCCCCTCTATCTTCCTTATCAATATTCAAATCCACACCCTGCAAGACAATGAATCCTTTTTCTGCTTCCAAGAGCTCATTTTGAAAATGGTGGCACAATTATTGGATTTCCACGCTGACAATCTATGAGGATGGTCTTTTCACTGGTTCTAATATGAGCCCGTTGAAGTTATTGGGCAGATGTCAGGCACAGATAGAGGAGGTGTAGAAGGAGAATCAGTAATATTGATATTCTTCAATATTTCATATTTGGTGGTGTCTCATGCCAGTAAGGACTTTATTATAGTTATATACTTTATTATCGTTGCTACACTGGAGGCAGACATATGACTCTATCTCATCTTCTCTCAGTAAAACAGGATTCATTTAATGCTTGTATTATTTATTTTGTATAACATAACATGATACATAGATCGCTAGGAGGTAGGTGGTAGGTAGGTAAGTAGGTAGTAGGGAAGGTAGATTGATAGGTAAATTTGTCCAACCAGTCCAAGTATAGTTCCTTGTGCTACACACCCCTCAGTCACTCAGTCAGACACAGTTGGTCTGTTTGTGAGGTCGTTGGTGGTCCGAGCAGCGATCAGCTCTCGCTCCCTCCAGCTTCCCGCATAGTGATGGCTCAATTGCAATGAACAGAACATAAACGTAATCCTCACACTGCTTCCGGTGTTATCCAGGCGTGAGAGGGATTGTGAAGCAGATATATAACTGTCTCTTCCATTGCAATGCCAGGTGAAAAGAAAATTGAAGTGGATCCTACTGGAAGCTCAAAAGGGGTTGCAGATACTTAAGCCGAACTCTCTACATGGCCTTTATCAGGTGGTAGGGTCGAGGCCACAGGACTGAAGATGCGTAGTACTTCACACCTATTGCCTCATTTTACTCATGCCATTTAGAGGCGTGTGGCCAAAGGTTTTAGTCAGTCTCTATCCTCTTCACAAAATACATGAACGACAGGACCCCCGGCCTCGAAGAGCATTGGCCAAAGGACGCACACCTCGCCATCATCCTTGCACCTATCTATCAAAACCAGCATTAACGTTGTCAGCACTTTGTTCTACAGTAGCCCCATCTATGAGATCAGACAAGACATGCCCCCACGTGCATCAATCAGCATTGGATGTCCATGCAAGCTCAACAATGTTCCTTCCTTAAAGGACTTTAGTTGGAATTAACCTCTGCAGACCAGGAACACCCAACAGGACCTACAGTTCTGGAGATGCTGTGACCAAGTTGCCTATCTATTTAACCCTTGTCACTCAGATACTGCCTGACATATCCCACCCACTGACAGGTGCCACAGTAATGAGTAAAACTAGGTTATTCACCTGTCGATGGTTATAATGTTATGGCTGATGGATTTTTGGGTAGTTCATAATTTCTGTCGGGTGCGTGATACTGGTGTCAATGCTGACCATATGACAAACTACACCTCTGTGAACGGGTCACCTGTCCAGCCCGCCAAGACCCTGTAACAGATTAGCGGCTGTTGGAAATGGATGGATGAAAAAATACCGCAAACGTCAAAATCAAAACTTCTTGAACACCAGGATGAATCGGCATTACATGATTTGAAATCTTATTTTGCAGTTGTTCACTTGACTATGTCTAGAGAAACGCCTAATGTGGCCCTTGGGCAGTGGATCCATTAAATGGTTCGACGCTCTTAGAGAGATTGCACGGCCGGCTCCCAGGGTGACTCACTTGGTGGTATTTCCTCTCTTAATCTCTCTTCCCCTTTCATTTGTTCTTCCTGTTCCAATCATTTTAAGTAACAGAGCCTGTTAACATCTTTACCGATCTGTCGTTTGTCAGAGTGGCAGAATAAAATGTGGCTTTAGGATTACATGTCACCTCTTTGACATCGTGGTGTGGAGTTTACCATGTGCTCGATTGATTAGCCTAAAAAATGCTCTGCGAAATACTACCTTAAACTAATTACAGTGAATAAAAAATGTGTGCAAAAAGCTGATTGAAATTCATCACTATTGTAATGCAGTAAATGTAATAACCATAAGAGTACTAACTACCATCGACTGACTGTTGATCAAGTCAACATCTTTATGTTGAGTTGGCGATTATTTTATTTACCATTCATTTACCATGTATCAGTTGAAAATGGAAAATAATAGACACAACATATTTGATTATATGACACAAAGACTATATTTATGGTACAGTTGCACCAGAATTCCATAATTTCCGTGAAGTATTTCATAAAGTCTATGTTCACACTAGTCTTATGATCTTCTCCAGGGAGTCCAGGAGAATTTATGACCCTAACTGTCCAGAGAGAAGCCATGCTGATACGATCTGTTGCTACTCCTCTCCCCTTGGTGCTAGTTGATTTTTGTGGTCCTCTATTTACGGTACAGGAAATCAATGATTAATGTTCGTTCAGTCCAAGCTCACATCTGCCATTGTTGCGAGATCTTAGGAGTTGCTCGTTCTGCTCTGCTCCTTACAGCTGACTATAATCTCCTGGCTGGCCCACAGCCACAAATGTAAGAAACAAATAAAATGTCAACCTGTTTACGGTTACATAGTTAATTACATAAAATGACAGTAAATTACTATAAATTCAGACTTTTTTTTTATCCTAGAAATCGTAATTCTTTTTCACAAATCAATGCTATATTATTATTATCTTATTTCTGTGGAAAATTATTGAATGATGTTTGATGAAGTTGTTTATTGAACATTAATAAACAATATAATAATAAAACTTTTCTTATTACTTATTACTGTCATTGACACAGAATAATCCTTTTACAGTAATGATTTGCTTGTGACATAATGGTATTTTTCCATTAATGTCAACAAAAGTTTGTATTTTAACGGTACAATTCTGTGCTTTCCACATATTCTGTGTAAATAATGAGGTTGTTTACTGTTTCTTTATTTAAGATCATTCACATCTACTACTAAGATATACTGTTTTGAATTTTACAGTATTTTACTGTTGCCTTTTGACTTTTTTTTTACCTTAATTACCACAGAGAGTTTTTCCACTGTGGGGATGGGTCCAATGAACCATAATGAGAGAAACTTCCAGATAGAATGAGCTGGGCACCCAAGCCCGTTCTCTCGGACTTCCTAATCCTTGAGACTGAACCTGGTTGTGGTTGTCCATCTGTTGGCTTGGCAATCATGCTGCTCCACACAACTCTGACTCTAACTGCATTAGCTTCCTCACCTGCTCCTCATCAGCCAGCAGGACTTAAACCCCAGTTCTCCTGCCCTTTTTTCCATGAAGGAATTCCTTGTCTCTTCCGCCTGCCGATAAGAATGTCCTCCCTTGCTCCAGGACCACACCTGACTACTCATCATGCCATCGTTCTACCTGGACCAGCCTAGTGTTGCCCCCCATCGTCTGCCAGCCTCACATCTAACACCCACTCAACCACCACCCAAAGTTTGACCAGGTTTGTCAATGTTTTACAAGAAATTCAGGCAGAAAGAACTAAAGTATTGTGTCTGCGCTGCAAAAGCAACACAGGTACTAGTTGAACCACTTTAAAACACACCACAAAATGCAGCATGATGGGCGCATGAAGGTCGAGAAATACTCAGACGACCATAAGGGTACAGCACAAACAGCACTTCATCGCATCCATCCAGCTCACAAAGAAAAACCGACATCACCAATGACATCACATTCCATCTGTCCATAGATATGTTTCCAGTAAACGCCATGGCAAATGAGGGCTTCACGAAAATATCCATCACATAGGATAAAAAGGTATGTATGGTATGTGATCCGCAGGTATGTGATTCTCCTCCTCAATGTTTTCCCCCCATAGTGGTGTTACATGAACTGTTTGGAAAAACGTGGAGCGTAAATAGAGAGACTTCACAGCTGTCGAGGACTCTGGTAAGACCTATGACCTTGGGGCAAACAGGAGAATGGAGCTGTGTGCTGCCTGACAGCTCATTACATCTGTGAATAATCATGATCCAACACTGATGAACATAACTGGGATTTTCATTCAGACTATAAACATGCAGTGTACCTTAACACAATATAATACATATATGATGTGCTAAAACATTCTTGTGGTTGTATTCCTAGAACTATTACTGATCCATGTCTACAGTGTTTCAGGGAATGTTGTCCTGCTAGAAGAGGCCACTGCCGTTAAGGAATAATGTTACAATGAAGGTCTTGGTCTGTAACGATGTTTAGGTAGGTGCTATGTGTCAAAGTAACATCTACATGAATGACAGGACTCAAGGTTACCTAACAGAACATTGCCCAAGCATCACACTGCCTCACCATGCTGCCCCTTCCTCTCCGATATTGTATCCTGGAGCCACCTCTTCCAGATGAGCCACGCTTACAGCCATATACATGATGTAAAAGTAAGCATGGCTGTTCAGAGGCCACCATCTTCCACTGCTAAGGCTGTACTGCTTCCAATGAGCCTTGGTTACCAATAACCCTGTAACCAGTTCAACAGTTGTTCTGCCTTAGACCAGTTTGGTTGGTACTAACCAATACGGACAAGGAACAACCAACAAGATCTGCCGTTAAGCAGACGCTCTGACCCAGTCTACTAGCCTTAACTTTGTCAAAGTTACTAAGATCCTCATGCTTGACCATTTTTCTTGTTTCCAACATTAATTCTCTGCCACCCATTGGTGTGTAATGGTTACTAGATGATCATAGTTGTTCACTTCAGCTGTCAGCGGTTATGATGATATTGTTGATCAGTTTATTAGATAGTCTGGAGTGAGTACTGGTAGACTGTGGTCACTTCAACATTAGTCCTCAAAAGATCTGCACTGGACCAAGTGTTCCATCAGTGTAAACATGTTCTCCTTGTCAGATTGACAAATAACACTAGGATGCTCACCACTTCTTTTCAATTGTAACCATCACAACAACAAACAAAGGTTCCAGACGTATTCACTCTTGTTCCACATTTCCACCATTTTTAACATAAAAAACAACCTCCCCTCAATGTCCTTCCAACCAAGTTTTCTATCATGTTAAATAGATTCATCAAATCACTGTTTCTTTACACACCCATTAAAAACATCTCTGCTATATGAATCCTGGTGTGGCATCATCTGCTATTATCATATCCCGGAAAAGAATTATGGAATTGTCAGTGAGTCCTTCGCGTTAACATGATAACTCAAAAGGGACAGGGGCACCCCAGCAGACCCACCCCCACCCCCACCCCATCAACCCAGTTCCATTCTGTCATTTTCTGTAACTGCGTATCCTCTGTGGAAGGGATGTGCGGTTGTAGCCTATCCTAGCTGATAATGATGAAAGGAGGCGAACGCCTTACAGGAGCTCAGTTCCTCACAGGTCCATCACATACAGACATATTCACCAGCTCACGTAGAATGTGAGGTTTTGGACTGGGTTAGTAACCAGAAGGAACTCAGGGAACAAAGGGATCCTATAATATATAAAGCAAAGACCAGTCCTATAAACCAATCTTTAGATTCAGTATTCTGATTTCGAATGGAATGGTTAGGATAATAGAAAAAAAGATAGAGAACCAGTGATAACATTTGATTACAATGCTAAGTCAAACTATACAAACCGCATCTTTAAGCCACAAGAACCTTGAAACTGTTTCAACGCGATGGAAAGTTTAGTCTTGAGTCACGAAGGCCCCTTTTGTCACTAGAGGTAAGTAAAGATTCTCATGCTTTAATAACATGACATGTTTTAATAAAGAGAAAATGGTCTGTGTTCTCATTGGGAGAACTTTTGACACTGGAACTCGTATACGGCGAGTAACGCTGGTGGTAGGAGTAGAATGAGCAATATAATTTAAATATAGAAATCATTCTGAATCATATGAAACTTAGCTTGTAGGCTGGAGACAGTAAATAAGTGGATTTGGTCAGTTTTCTATATTGATCTCAAAATAATAAATGTAATAAAATATTTTCCTTTGTTTGTTTTGTAAATCACATAGAGAGAAAAGTTTGATGTAACAAAAAATTTGAAAAAGCTCAGCGTAATTTTCTGTCTTGGGATGACCTCATAATTTATCAGGTAACTCCCTTTGATGATGTGGATGAGAGGAGGACTAAATGTTTTTCTTACCTGTGCTGCCATGAAAGAGAGATCCATGATGGCTTCTTCACCGAGGCTACCCGGTGGTCTTGTCCTCCTGAGATGGCGTCTGGGGTCGTCCTAGTCCTGCTGAGAAGGACAGGATCTCCTGCTGGAGGTGCCACGCTTCATCATCCTCCCCATGAGAAACAACATTAGCTCTTCATCCTGTAGACAGGAGGAGAGGAAGGGGAGGGAGAGAGAGTGGGAGGGGGAGGGACAGAGAGCGAGAGAGAGCGGGAGAGAGAGAGATACTCATTATCACCAGCTCATACAGATATTGTCATTCCTCTCTCTCCATCCATTGTTCCCCTTCATGTCAGGCTATTACAGCTGATTAAATCCAAGAATGAGAGCAGTGAATGAACCATTGATGCAAAATTTTAAAAAAAGGTATCAAAAGACATCTTAATATTTCCACTGTTTATACACAATGTGTCTGTTTATTTTGAAAATCATGATGACTGATGATCACAAATACTATCAGACCAATGAGGCAAGATACCCACAGCTCAACTAATGACAGACCTATAACTAAACTACAGGAAAGATCAGCGTGATATTTTACCCAGAGGTAGGTTGAGGCATATTCTAGAGGTGATTACATTTTGGTGACATTATTTGTTTCGCAGCATTTAAAATAAAATAAAATAAAATAAAATGATAGGCCATTTGGAGTATTGGCATCAAAATGTGGCTATTACTGCCTTCATTCCTTTTATTCCTTTGATGTGTCTTTGGGGGTTGAGCTGGGGGTTCAATGGGCTGAACAGAGAATGTCAGTTTAAATGTTTGCAGTGACAAGTTTACATATATATATATATATATACACTTCTTGGCCTGCTGCCAGCGCAACCCAGTGCAGGATAAGCAAAACAAACTGCAACCGGTCTTTAAAAAAAATGCTGAATGGTTTGATAAACTCTATCCCAGAGGAAAAGAGTGAAATAAGAATTTCCCGTTATTATGCGCTTACCTAAGGGGTTGTAAAGAGTCACTCCTGTTCTTTCGTCTATCAAGTCCATAAGAGGATATCCACATCTGTTTCAAACATGCAAAACATCCAGACTTCACTTTAAATTTCACAAATGCTTTGTAGTAGCCTTACAGGTTTGCATCATATATTTGTTTTCTTCAATTTCTTTCTTTTTTCACTTTTTATGTCATTATTCTCAGATTGACCTATGATTGGGGTTATGGTCTACATCATCACACAACACACGCATCGGTGTCCTAGTTTATCATAACAACCACAAGGTATTTCTGGATGGAAATGGCATCCCACGTCTATGATTCATTTTCAGTAATACTGCAAGAACCGATCCAGCTTCATTTGAATAACTACCTCCTGAGAGACATGCCTCTGATTGTCTCCATTATCTCCGGCTGTTGTGGAATGGCATATCCTGGAGAGATAAGCAAAGTAGTAACATTTTCATAAAGCAGGATAAACGGTTGATGAAATGCTTTCATCAAAGTCTGTCGACTGTTTGTTTGTTGTATGTTTGCCATTTAAAATGTGTGGGAGCACATCCTAAAGTGCATTAAAAGTCAAAATTGTTTCAATGCTGGCTGCATTAGTATGCAGACAGACACACCTGGCATCTCTCCTTGTATATCACTACAAGTGGAAACATATATTGGTTATGTATAAATGATGGTCTGGCTGAATATTGATTTTTTTTTTCCTGGTGCATGGTGGCACAGTGCAAAAAAAGGTAGTTTTTGCACTTCAGTTTTTGTTTTCTCAGCCATTTGGAAACACAAAATGTGTCATGGGTCGATGCTTAGCTCATCATCGTCAGCTGCTGTCTTCAAATGCCTCTCACAGATCCATCAGGTTCTTCATTCTTCGGCCTCAACAGAGTCATCAGCCACCAACCCTAGTGTCCAGACTCCGAGGGGGAATATTCCGTGATGCTGCTTACGGTCGAGCCCTTAAATTTCATTCTCCCCAAGGAGTCTGAGCACCAAAGGCTCTAACAATTAAATTATATCTCATTATTTATTGTAATAAATCATTCCCTTTTTCATTCCGAGTCTTCTCTGATTGAACTCTTAGCCGTGGATTACTCAGCTTGTGTGTCAATGAAGCACACAGCTGGCTATGAGAACTAATGTGAATTGCAGGACACATTGATTATTAACACTTCAACTCACCTCAGCTGTCCATCTATCCATCCATTTCTTTCTGCTTATCCAGGGTCGGGTAGCAGTAGCAGCAGTCTGAGAAGAGCATTTCACTCTCCAGCTAATCCAAAGGGATCCTGAGACATTCACAGGTCGGATGAGATGTATAGTCCCTCCAGCGAGTTCTGGATCAGCGCCGAGGTCTCCTCCCAGTTGGATGTGCCCGGAAAACCTAATCAGATGCCAAACCTCTTAAACTGGCTCCTTTCCACATGAAGGAACTGCGACTCCACTCTGAACTACCTACGGATGTCTGAGCTCCCCAACTCATCTCTTAGGCTGAGCCCAGCAACCCTACGAAGGAAGCTCACTTCAGCCGCTTGTATCCTTGACATCATTCTTATGGTCGCTATCCAGAGGTCATGACCATAGGTGAGGGTTGGAACATAGATTTTAGTAGATCCACCGCAATTCAATTGGGAAAGAGGCAGAAAAAAGCAAAAGGAGAAAACAAAAGAGTAGGGGTATCAAAGTAGATACCCCTAAATTTAAGACACTGCACCTTTAAATGCCACCTGAACTTTAAATCATGTTGTTTGAATCAATGACATTTGATCGTGTGTTTGTCCCCAAAGCACTTAGATTAATAAAATCTTCTGAATGTAAACACCGCTTCGGAAAAAAAAAGTCTTACAAATCCATAAATTAAAGTCTATTCACAAAGTATAACCTATCAAGGTATGCAGCTTTGATGACATCATCAGTGGCACGTGTCATCAGGTTAAGCCTCCTGCTCAGACACTCAAAGTGCTTAAACAAATCAAAACAATTTTGCTTCACGTCATTCCTTTCCATCAACATGAACATGAATCTTTGCCCCTCTCCTTGACAACAGGCTTCTTTTTTTTTCACCATTTGGATTCTCAGTTACATCCTGTTTGGACTTTGAACCCTTGCCAGTTTCAATGTCTTGATTTAACCAGTTTAGGCTTGGACTTTTTCTATACTGTGTGTTTATCTGTATTCTCCTCTGTTCCCTTGCATTATAAATCATTACAATTACAGCTATGATTACCCTCCAAATGTGATAAATGTTTTGGCAATCTCACTCATCACTTTGAGTGTTTATTCCTTTCACTTTATCACAACCAGCAAATATACTCTCATAATCTAAAGGTTACTTTGACCTGAAGAGAAGGAGGAGATATCTGTCATCAAGATGGACTACTCTATGTGTGTGTGTGTGGGTGCACTTTATGTTATCTTTCATGTCCTTTGTTTCCTGCACTCATGTTAACGGTTAGTCTCAGAGGACCGACCGAAGAAGAGACCAAACATTTAGGTCCTGTTTACACAACAACATTTTAGACCTAGGCCTACATTGTCATCCTTGACAGCAAGGGTGGGCCTTTATCCCACCAAAGCCCTCAATTCCCTGCTTTGTACAAGCAATCCCCATGATTGAACCCATCAAATTAAATTGGATGTCCAATAAAACCAATTTTTCCCTAAAAAATGCTCCCCAATTCAGTAAATTACGAACTATTACAGAAAAAATATGATATATACTAGATAGATCTCCTCGTCTCGAATCATATGCACCAGATTTGACTTAATAGAACAGTTTAGAAATTATGGCCTGAAAAGGTTTGGATGTAACTCTCCCCCTAGTGTCGGATATATATGACTGACCTTTCCCAACATCTATCCAGTATTTCCTCGTACTAAGTTCTATGAGGGTATAAAATTTGAAAATGATCCTTGAAATGGTTTTTGAAGACTACTGCACGCTTTGGGTCTCACGGAATACCTTAAATGGCGATATAAAATCGACATAATATGTATTCCGGATAGATGTAATGGGGATTAAAAGGATACAAAAAAGGTCAAAGGTAACTGTGATTCGTTACAGTAACAGAAAAAAAAAATGTATTCAGATTACAGTTGGAATCTGGCACCAAGATGCTAGCAGTAGATCCTTCCCAAGTCCAGGAAGATGGGGGCGGTATGTAGAGTTGCACGAATTGAGTACTGGGTTCTAATCCACCCTCGCCCGCACCTTCCCTATGGATGTTCTCCCACTGTCTGTGTGGGCTCTCTCCTTGCGCCTCATCTATAAAACTGTGCGTAGGATTTGCGTCAGAAGGTAGCGTACAGATAAATATACGATTTGCGGGAGCACAAAAATATTCCAATTTATAAAACAGCGCGTACGCACTACCCACGCCGATTTTTGTTTATAAATCACAACCTGCTCGAAGCGTGTCACAGCATTAGACAGCTTCATGCAATTCCCACGGGTGCCCGTATGAAGTCAGTGGAACGCCTCTAATTGATATTAATGACTACTGATGATGAAATCAGTCCAGCGAAGACAGATAAATACATTTCACACAGTGTAAAATTGTCGTTCTTTGTGTAGACAGGTAGAAATAAGAAGAAAGATGTTGTTCGACTGTAGGTGTTACAAAAGCCCAAAAGTCTGAGAGCGGCAGGAAGTGTTTCCCTCGGTTAAGCTGCTGATGGTCGGACTGACAGATATCTGGACAATTTCAACTAATGCCCTCCGCCTCCGCCTGACTGGAGTTACGGAGGGGGACACTGTTGATGTATTAAACGCACGCGATAACCCCGTATTTGTATTTCTTTGCTTTAAAGTGTGAACTAAGTACATCCTTACGCTGAAGGAACACACAAACACATTAATCTACTAAAACTATGACTTTATTAATATCCATCAGGACTTTATTCATATTTTCATTTGTGTTTCTTGTCGCTGTGTGTTCCGGCGGGGTCAGAGGTCAAGCGAAGGAACAACTTTTGATTATTTTTTGTAAAATTGGCTTTGAATGTTTATATTTGGATTTATTTTACACACTGGTATTTATTCCACACTCCTCTCCACCCTTCTACCATCTGAGTCGTAGATTCCCTGTTCCTCCAGTTTTGTGCGTACGGATGGGTCAGAGTGTGTGTGGAGGACCGATCATTTCCCCGTCATGTTTGCTTTTTAAAAATTCCACGTATTGCGTAGGAAGTGAAGCCAGGAACTCCATCTTCTTCCCACAGTCTAAAACATAGGTGAATAGGAGAATAAGTGACTCTAAATTGCCTGCAGGAGTGAATGTGAGCATGAATGGTTGTCTTTCTCTTTGTATCGGTCCTGTGATGAACTGGTAACTCATCCAGAGTGTACCTCGCCTCTCACCCAATGTCAGCTGGGATAGGCTCCAGCCCCCGCAACCCTGAAACGGATAAGCGGCTACGGATAATGAATGAATGAGTTGTGGCTCCCCTGGATTGGACTTGTTTTTATAGCACATCCCACAGATGCTGGATTAGATTTAGAGGTTTCCCAGTAAAACATTACCCAAAGCATCACACTTGCCATTTTCCCATAGTGCATCCTGGCGCAATCTCGTTTCCAGGTAAGTGTCACACACACGCACACACACTAACGCACGCACACACGACCGTGGACATCATGAAAAAGAAAATGTGATTGATCAGACCAGGTCACCCTCTTACCAATCGTTGCTCAGATCCTAACATTTGTCAATTCTCCCTTGTCCTTTTTCCAAGTAATCAACTTAAAGATAGAACGTTCACTTGCAGAGTAATATATCCCAACCACTTGCAGGTATGATGGTAACTAGATAATCATTGTTGTTCACTTCACCTATCAGTGTTTATAATGTTATGACTCTGTGGTATTCAGTAACATTTTAACTTATACCAGGAAAATAAAAATAAAGATACAAGTTATTCAAAATATTTTATAAAAGATTGAAATAAAGAAATAAAAGTCATTGTCTTAATAAGAAACAGGAAACGAAAACAAGTCTGGTATGGAAACACTGCCATCTTGTGGTAACATGGTGAAGCTCCCCTTTAGTGTCCTTTACATCTTAAATGTAATAGACGCTTAATTCCCTCCTGAAAAAAAGTGTGTGTGACAGCCCAGGATTCAGAATATATGAAAAAAAGTAATCCAAACAGCCCACCCTACATGACGTAACTGGAAACAAATGACAACTAATCACAATATTCACAGCTGCGTGCTTCATATGCAGATGCTTTTACTTTCTGTGCATTTACTGTTTCATGGTTTGCAGGGTGATTCTGAACATCATACATTCCTGCACATCCACATTTAGACTAATGGCCTCGCAGAATGATGGCTGAAGTCAGTAGATAGAATTTAATCACAGTCTTAAATAAATCCAATTTGCAGGTTTTAAATTACTGAGGTTTTGTGTTCCAAGGATTTCAAACCCTTTTTAGCTCACTGTGAGTTAATTGGAGAACTAAATCAGTGAGCGGATCCAGCTCCTGCACCAGCTGTTACTGACACCTTTCAGTGTGTTACAGTTAATAATACGCTCGCCGGAAGTAACTTACAGTGTATTGAACAGTTACTATTCTCTGTAATACCTCAACATCACTGCAATAACAGAACAGGATGCCTCTATAACACCTTTTCTAGGAGGTTTTCGAGGCACAGCCAACTGGGAGGAGACCCCTAGGTAGACCCAGTACTTGCTGGAGGGCCTATATCTGCCTATATCTTATCTGGCCTGGTAACGTCTCGGGTCACCCAAGGATGAGCTGTAGAGTGTTACTGGGGAGAGGGACATCCGGTTCTGGAGTAACTCCAACCCAGTTGTGGAGCCTTCACAATTTGGTAAATAAATCCTTACGCTTGTCCATTTTTCTGCTTCCAACTTCAGGCGATGCTCACCATACCAAATATGTTGGGATACCAAATGCATCCCAGACATGACATGAACTCTTTCAGGAGCAGAGAGATTCCAGCTTTCCTAGTTCTGCATATTTATGCTGAATACCCTGTCCGTGTGGATGTGTGTGAGTATGTGTGTGTAGGTAATGAGCCAATCTGGCCCACCTGAACGAGGCATAAGAGCATGAATAGTAAAAAAAAAGAACAGAGGGCAAGAAATCGTTTGAATGATTTTAAATAAGGGAGAACCATAAAGTGAAAAAAAAAGAAGGTTAATGAGGCCTATTATGTTGGTGGGGCTTTCAGAAGAATCATGTTAACTTTGCGTCACAGAAGAGGTGACCATGAACGTACAGTTATCCACCACCAGGTAAGCACGTTTCTTCCCTGTACTGTCCTTCAGGATCGGGTAAAGGACTTTGCCGCTATCGTTGATTTTCCTTTGGAATTAATCATTCATTCCAAAGGTTGTTCCTTTCAGTTCTTTCCCTTTGCTTTTTATTAATTATTTTTGCTTAAAAGGTTCGACCTTGGCAACTATTGAAGCTGTGCCAATGCGGTGGATGCGGTTCAAAGTAAAGGAGTTCACGGCGTCCGTGGGTAGAGTGCACTGTTAACTTTCTCTACTGTTTGGACGGGGTTGTGTGTGAATTCCAGACTTTCCCGCAGCATTATCTTTTAGCTGTGTAAAGACACGAGAAGGTCGAGCTTTTGATTAATACTAGAGAGTGCACTTACCTCAGTATCAGTGGTTTGTAGGTCATCTGTATCCACGGCTGAATTTGGCTAAGGAGCTGTTGCCAGTATCCATGATGTTCAGCTTAGTGTAGTTGTGGTGGATAAGGCCTCCAGATCCTCTACATTCTCCAGTGTGTCCAGTTATTAGATCTGAATCTGGAAACTTGATTGTGTGAAAAGTGAAAATTGAAAGTAAATAATTTATTCAAAAATATCAGAATTGAACAATAATTACATTGAAATTTAAATTTCAATGTAATTTAAATTGTAATTTCAATTTCAATTTCAATGTAATTCAAGTGTAAATCAAGTGTTCCTTGATTTACTAGGGAAATTAATAAGTTGTATGCAATTTGAATGTCAAATAACTTGAGGTTGAGGTTTTGCTAATGCTAATCACAATCAAGTCTTTATCCACTCATCTCAGGCACCACGATCCATGGGCTGTGCTGTTGGAAGGTAGACCTTGTCTCTTGCAGCTCTATCTCATACTTACCTGACACGGGAGCCGCATGAACAAAAAGTTGGTTCTCCCAGGGCGAGGCTTAGCTGTTGCATTTTGGTCCTGCTGACCCCTACGAATTCCCATAATGTGGGGATCTCCACTGCATAATTTCTGGTAGTGGGGGACTGCTCTCTTGATCACTCCTGATATCATGTTGAAGGAAAAGGCAAATCTTTTCAGGCACTTACTTTAATTTGATGCAAACAGTTCTGATTTGAAGGAAAGCAGCATGTTTCAGACCATTGTCTGAGCATTTTGTCAAGCACACTGTGAGGATGAAAACTGCTGGCTAATGTGACTCATCCATGAAGTCACTATCAGTTAAACGTTGCTGAGGCCTTTTGGGTGTGTGACAACAATCCTTGACCCTCTCATGGAGGTTTTTCTCTCTCTGTGGTTGGACTAATGCGAGTAACAATCAAGTGTTTATCCACTCATCTCAGGTACCACAATCCAAAGGCTGTGGTGTTGGAAGGATGACCCTGTCTCTGGCAGTTACCGTCTCATACTTACCTGGAAGGGAAGATACCATGACCAAGAAGTATTTCACCCGGGGCTACTACACCATCTTGGCATCTATCCTGGCTGTTTGAAGTCCTTTACA
>VRLP01005722.1:0-34231 GCA_009660295.1 Lophius piscatorius
TTTTGATGTGTGCACCATGCTGCCCCTGGGGTAAGATGCCGATCTGGGCAACCTCTAATGTCGCCCAGGGCTAAATGTGCCATTGCACACAAATATTATTTTTGACATTGCTGGTATAAATATCTTAACTAACAAATTGTGATTTATATGCTTGCTTAATGTTTTGATTTGTATTGTATCTGTTAACAATGGATCCTCCATGCATAGCAAAGTTACCCACAGAGTTCCCCAGGGATCTGTGCTTGGGCCGATATTATTCACATTATATATGCTCCCTTTAAGCAACATTATCAGGAAACACTCCATAAACTTTCACTGTTATGCAGATGACACACAATTGTACTTATCAATGAAACCAGGTGAATCTAATCACTTATCCAATTTAGAGGCGTGTCTCAAAGACATTAAGAAACTTTTTATTATTAAATTCAGATAAAACTGAAGTTATTGTGCTGGGACCCAAGCACCTTAGAAACAATTTGATGATACATTGACTGTGGACTGTATGGCCTTGGCCTCCAACACCACAGTGAGGAGCCTGGGAGTTATCTTTGATCAGGATATGTCCTTTGACACCAACATAAAACAGATTTCAAGGACTGCTTTTTTCATCTGCGTAATATTTCTAAAATACAGCACATTCTGTCGCAAAATGATACAGAAAAGTTACTTCATGCATTTGTTACTTCCAGGCTGGATTACTGTAATACCTTACTAGCAGGTAGTCCCAATAAGTCTCTGAAGCCCCTCCAGCTGATCCAGAACGCTGCTGCACGTGTGCTGACCAGAACCAGGTTAAGAGAACATATCTCTCCTGTATTAGCTTCCCTTCATTGGCTCCCGGTAAAATCTACAATCTAATTCAAAATCCTTCTGCTGACTTACAAAGTACTTAACGGTCAGGCACAAACGTGTCTGAAGGAGCTCATAGTTCCATATTGCCCAATCAGAACTCTGCGCTCCAAGCATGCAGGGTTACTTGTAGTACCTAGAGTCTCCAGAAGTAGAATGGGAGCCAGAGCATTCAGCTATCTCTGGTTCCACCTCTCCTGCGGAACCATCTGCCAATCTTGGTTCAGGGGGCAGAGACCCTCTCTACATTTAAAAGTAGGCTTAAAACGTTCCTTTATGATAAAGTTTATAATTAAAGATGGCATAAACTAGCTCTTAGCTATGCTACTATAGATTTAGACTGCTAGGGGATCTCCAATGATGCACTGAGCTTTTCTTTGTTCCTCTCTCACTGTCCCTCTTTATACATCCCTCTCACTTTAATGCATGTTACTGGATTATTGCATGTTACTGGATTAAACCATGTTACTGGATTAAACCATGTTATTGGATTAATGCATGTTAAATGGATTAAATGCATGTTACTAACTAGACTTCTTCCCTGGAGCCTTTGTGTTTTCTTGCCCCGTAAGGTCACATGATTGGTGATTGCATCTGCTGCTGTGGACCTGCTCGATGTCCACTGATCACAATGTTCATGATGATGATTATTATTGTTATTATTATTATTATTATTGTAAAGTATTTCCACATAAGCTATTGCTTAAATGTTACATTAATATTAATGTTAGTATCAACCTGGGATCCCTGCTGCTGCCGCGGCCCGACCATGGAGAGGTTGAAGAAAGTGGATTGTAGCTGATATCTTTGCTGCTTTTTACCCCGTCTGTATCTCTCCTCACCCGTGTCTCTCTCTTTCTCTTTCTCTCTCTCACTCTCTCTATCTCTCTCTCTCTCTGTCTGTCTCTTTTTTTTCAAACCCGACCGGTCATGCCAGTAGGCCGTCCACCCTGAGTCTAGGATCTGATTGTCGCCAAGGTCTTGCTCAAGGAGGAATTTGTTGGGTCTCTGTAGATAATTATATAAAGAGTTTGGTCTAGATCTGCTCTTTCTGGAAAGCACCGTGAGACAACTGTAGTTGGGATTTGGTGCCATAAAAATAAAGATTGATTGATTGATTGATTAATTTACATCTGCGTTTAATTTACTATTTTGGCGAGGGCGAGATTTATGTTGTTAAACATGACTCTGACTGGCAGCCCTCTTAATTAACTTTTATCAAAGCCTGATACAGCTTGAGGACCAGGAAGTCTGCATAGACAAGATTTATCAGCAGTTCATCTTCGGGAAACCGAAGACCCAAGACCCAATCTATTAAAAGAAGCCATCCTGAAGAGTGAACTGGAGGAGTCACATAAATACATGAATGCCCAGTTCCATTGACTTGAAACTGTCCAGCATTGACTCCTGGCAGTTTTTGGTGGAAATTCTCAACATAGAGTTTCAGGTGTTGCAGGGATTTCCAGAGTTTAGTGACATCTCTCCTGCTGCAAAGAACGAGGTCCTGAAGGAGTCGGTCAAGCCTCTCACTGAGTGACTGACATGGCTCTTCCAAGAAAGTAAAAATATGAAGGAATCCATCTTGGAACACCAGGCACACAGCATGAGGGACAACTTGATCTTCTCCTCGATTCAAGAGCAGGCATAGGAGAACGCAGAAGCTACTGTGAGGAACTTCATCCAAAAGCAGCTGAAACTCCCAAAAGAGACCATGAGGTCTGTCGGGGGGCTCAGCGGGAGAAGGAGTCAGAAACAAACTCATTATTCGTTCGTATTTGTTTGCTAGCAGGTTTTGAAGAAAACCATCTCAGTTACCATAGTAAGTAACTTACTCAACTTAACTCGCTTTCTGGAATGGAAAACCCTGAGAGATAAACAGACTCAGAGTTTCCACTGAACCAGCATCCTGAAATAGCCTAAACACTGATCACATAAACCAATCCAGCTCTACTTACATATCCCACTAACTGGTGATATGATTATTACTCAACTTATTATGGTGGATGTCTACAGGCTGGAAATCTTATCCAGCGTGTGAAATTTGGGTTAGATTGGATGAATAGTGGAGTTATAGCAACATCCTGTTTCATTGCAAAACATCAAAATTGGCTGAACTGTGACAGTAGATACGCCTCCAAATCGAATTACCTGTCACCCTCCCCAAGGCTAACCATCCCACAGCTTTTCATTGAAATGCATTCAAAACCTTTTCAGTTATAAAACAGAGACAAAAGCAAACAAACAAACAAAACTAATCACATAACCATTTACTCTTGCTATAGCAGAGTCAAAATTTCAGATCACCCTCTTTGTATTTAGTGTTACAAATGTGACCCTCTTCTTTAAGTTACATCTCAATGCTGACAAAGAAAATATTTCACAGCATGAAGGAAAATCTGCACATTTTGCTGCAGCCATTTTAAACCCAATGTGGAGGAGATTAATATTGCGGGCAGCAGTTATGTGTTGTATCCATGCTGTCACATGTGAAGATGGAGTTCCTCTCCCTCCCTCTCTCTCTCTCTTCTATCTCCCTCCCAAACTGTCTCTCTTTCCCACAACAGGCTCAGCATCTCCAGTCCCGACGTGTGTAAATCCAGTGGTCTGATGCTGAGCTGAGATATAATCCATTCCATCCGAGCTGTTTGTGAAAAGATTTTAAGTCACAGCTCTTAACCTAGGTGAGTCATTTTTCATTCCTTCCTACGCATACAGACAATTTTTTTTTTTAACTACCACCTAAGAGTACACATTTGCATTTGCACATGAATTTTAGTCCCTTGCTGTGTAGTTATTATGTTGGAAATCATTATGCTTTATCAACATTATATATTCTGTATAACGACACTTGATGCTTGTCTGCTGGTGTGTTTGTATACAAGCAATTTAGGACGTTTTTAAAAAATATATATATATTTTTTTTAATTTAATCAATGTTTCTTGAGAGTATCTGGTAAATATGCCAAGATTAAGTACCAGTAGCATCATATAAACCTATAAATGATGCCTTTATGTAAATCACTGAATCTTATGCACATCCACCTCAACTTTACTCCTTTAATTCGCTAAATTGTAGCAAACACTGTCCACACAAGTTTAGATTAAATAAGGTATAAAACTATTTTTGGATGGATGGATTGATGAATGAATGGAAAGTGTTAACAGCTTTTGTATTTCATAGATTTTCGAAGCATGTGCTGCTTGTACGCTCACAATATTAAATCTTACTACATCAAGTAACTTTTTTAACAGCATACATTTCCAGTCTGCTGAGAGATAATACCACTGTATCATCGGCTTTTACTGTACTCGCAATGGCCAGGATTTGCTGTGAATAGAGCCTCTGTCTGAGCTGCTGTATCTTGCACAGTCCCATGGCATTCTGTCAGATGTATATTTACTGAAGTTCTTGTATAAACAAAAATTCCACAAATCTCATTTTGATTGAGTGGGAAATAGTGCAATTACAATGCATTTCATCACAGCCAGTGGCTGGTGGCAGTCGGAGCACCGGATTCTTAAAAGTAAAATAAAAATCACTGAAGGATCATAATGGGCACTACAACCAGGGAAAACGCAAGAATTTAAGCAAACTGTTCCAATAACAAACTACAAAATTTAAGACAGAATTAATAAAAAATTAATGTTTTAATCTTTTTCATTTTTTTTGTCTGACTTCACATTGGTGCTAGATTTAAGAATTCTATGAACACGAAATGCAAATTTTTTTGTACAATAAAAAACAATGAGCGGGAGCTCAGAACGTAGAGTGGAACGTTTGCGGTTTGATCCCTGGACTTTCTCTGCTATCTACATGACATATGGTCCTTGAGCAAGATCCTAAACCCTAGTTTGCTCCCACTGATTCTCACAGGAGCTGCCCAGTGCTAATCATAGATGGGTGAAATGAAAAGAATGATTTCACTCTTTTATACTGTATCTATTGTATGACTGTTTGTGATTAATAAAAGTTTACATTATTATTTCATTATCCAGTTGACCCTCTGGCTTTAGTCATCCTTACCAGGTTATCAAAGAAAACCTGTTCTGGATGGCTTTTTATAAAGCCAGCAATATCAGTTATCTTCCAATTTCGTGTTACACCATTAAAGTCAACTTCATGCCAACTTCTGTACCCAACTTTTCGGAATTTAAGTTAAATAACACTCATTTACAAAAAGCCCATATTATGAATTATTTTGACGAGAGTTTGGAGATTGGAGCTGCAAGATTCAAAACTTTATTTACTTTAAAAGTAACTTTATTTTCATTCAGACTATCCACCAGACAGGTACGAAATTATGTTGCATTTGACTCAATAACAAAATATAGAAAAACACAAAAGTCAAAGGGCAGAAACAGTGTCAGTATTAGATACAAAAACAAATTAGAAAATCAGACATTGACGATGTACAGTTCAGCTTGGGCCAACCTGAACGTAGGCCGTCAAGGTCGCAAAGTGCACTTATGGACAAAAAATCCAAGGTCACTTTATTGACTGGAAGAACATCAAGGCAAGGAATCCAGTCCGTCACAACTGCAGACCTGTTCCTCCACCCTGTAATTACAACGCAAACTTTCTGGACCGCCTCAACAACTATTTTGGACATTTCGATGGAGGAAAACCCATCCCAGCGATGAATTCAATCCCCTGTCAGGACGACCAGGTTCTACGTTTCAACTAGTCTTAAGAAGGTCAACTCCCAAAAAGATGGCACTGAATACTTACCAGGCTGTCTGCTTAGAGGACGTGCGGACAAAACTACCACTTGTCTTCTTAGACTTTTCAACACCTCTCTGAGTCGTGCCATTGTCCCCTCATGGTCTCTGGGGACCATGAGGGGACATGGTACCATCATACCGGTTCAAATAAGAGAGCGTGACAGAGAGACATGCTTAAACTCCTCTACTTACAGAAATTACAGAAAAGCATTGTAAAAATCTTCAAATTGAAAATTTACTCAATCCGTTCTGTCCTTTCTGGTCCCTCCAATACTCTCACGACATTCCCCTCTCTTCATCAGTCACCAACCTTGGCGTAAGATTCGACCTTCAACTCACTTTTGAATCCCACATCAAACACATCTGCAAGATCTCCTTCCACCATCTCAGAAATATTTCCAAACTCTGTTCTTCACTTACCTTAAGTGATGCTGAAAAGCTGATCCACGCGTTTGTCTCCTCCAGACTGGATTACTGTAACGCACTTCTCATCGGGATCCCTGATAAAAGTCTTCAAAGACTTCAATAGTTCAAAACAGTGCTGCAAGGATCCTGATGAGAGTGCGTAAACACGAACACATCACCCCCGTTCTTCCGTCCCTTTATTGGCTTTCCATCTCCAAAAGGATTGATTATAAGATTCTTTCTCCTCACTCTCCAGTGCATCCATGGCAATGCACCCCCCTACCTGAAAGAATTCCTCATTCCACTAACCTCAACACGATCCCTCGGTTCTACCCACTCATACCGTCTCCTCCTTCCCCGGACTAAGCTCAGCTCTCCATGGGTGATCGGGCCTTCTGCGCTGCTGCGCCTCGTCTGTGGATTGCCCTCCCCGACCACCTGAGGGCTCCACAGACGACTGAGACTTTTAAAAAAGGTCTTAAAACTTCCCATTTTGGTAGACCCTATAACTTTTATTTAACATAGCTGCTTTTTGGTCATATTTTTATATAATTATTATATTTTTCATTGACGCGTTTATCTGCTTTTACCTTGTAGCACTTTGAGATTTGATCCAAATGTAAAGTGCGTTATGAATTAAATGTATTATTATTATTATTATTATTATTATCAATCCTTAGTTTTTGACAGCACTACATCAAAATCGTATAAGAAAACAACAACACATGACTTTTGTCTTCTGCTGATGGTTCATTCAAAAATGTCTGATACATATTGTCATGAAGTATAGTGGCCCAATCAACAAAAGTTCAATCCCTGCCAGGTTATTCCAGCTCTGTCAGTGTCTCGCATATCCCATTGTTTTTGGGAGAAGTCAGCGATTTTCATCAATAAATCAACTTCCTGACTGAGAAGACATAAAGACTCAATCAATCAATCTTTATTTATATAGCGCCAATCCACAACAACAGTTGTCTCACGGTTCCTTCCAGAAACAGCAGGTCGGGAAACCTGGTTTCCAGGTTTGGAAAAAAAGACAGAGAGAGAGAAAGAGACAGAACGAGAGAGACAGAGAGAGAGAGAGAGAGAGAGAGGAGAGAGACATGGGTGAGGGGACATACAGACGGGGGAAAAAGCAGCAAAGATATCAGCTATAATCCATTTTATTCAACCTCTCAATGGTCGGGCCGCGGCAGCTGAAGACTAAAGATTAACTTTATTTTTGCAAGGACCTTTTTTTTTTTTGGTTCTTAAACCACTTCACATCCAACTGCCTCTTCAGCTTGGGTGAGATAAAAAGAACTGACGTAAAAAATTCCTAACGGAGGGACCTGGAACAACAATCAAGCTGAAGACCAGTTCATGTAATTATGTACCTGGTACTGTGTGTTTCCAAAAAGTGATATTTTATCCTGTTGGTATTAATAAAGTTTCTTATAGTATTAGAGACTTTCTACAAACACATATACTGCAAATATACCGTTATATACTGAAAAACTGACCAGTATTGTCCTGGAAATGTGCAAGAATACAGTTATAAACTTTACTTTTATCTATAGTAATATACTATAATTATAAAATACAGTAGGAAACTACTGCCTTTATATGGCCATTTTAATAAATTTAGTATAAATGTATGAATGTTTGAAAAATGACATCTGGATCATCAAGAACCACTCAGATCCTCCTGAAAAGTACCAGCAAAGATTATGAAGCTTCAGCTGAGCAAAGTGAACATGGTATTTAGTCAGTCAGCTGTGACACAGTTTGATATAATGTCAATTTTTTTAAGTAATATTGCTTCAGTAGAAACTTTTTGATTACTGTAGTTTTTAAAAATAATTTGTTAAAAGATAGTGTTAACTATCTTTGCTGTAATAATCTTCATGACAATAATATGTATCAATGCTGCAACTATTACTTCTCTGTAAATTGTTAAATTACAACCATTTTGCATATATAACTTAAGACATACAGGCATGTGGTCCACTCTATAGATGTTAAATTCATTGTGCAGTGAAAACAATGGTCCATCAGCAAATAAAACTAGGCCTGTACTTTCTTCCCCAACAGAAAGGGGTATGTCCCCGAAAAGCCACAATCCCTTTCATTCCCCTGATTGTTTGATTAACACTCTTTTTTTGTATGAATCCCGTGTTTGAAAATATGAAATACCAGATATGAAGTATATGAAATATATGATACATAGAAAAATAGATTTGAGTCAAGTCGATTCATATGCACCAGATTTGGACTTAATTGGATCAACAGTTGAAAAATTATGCCCCGAAAACTTTTGGAGACAAAAGTCGTCCTTGTGTTGGAAATTTACAAGCAACCCTTCCCAAAATCAATACAGTTCTTCCTCGCACTAAGTCTATTTGGTCTATTTATAGAATTTGAGAGTCATCCATGAAATAGTTTTTAAACTATCACATGAACACAAAAGTTCTGGCCGTGTACTTTACTTTGATATCAATACATGGTATGCCGCAAGATGGCATCAAAATTCAAAATCTTGACAACAACAATAATGGTCATGGTAAAGGAAGGTGCAAAATAAAAAGGGTTAAAAACAGCAAACTATGTACTGGGCAGAGGCCATTAAATACTGTTGGACATCTGAATTGAGAGATTTTTTATTTTACTTTTTTCCTTCTGTGTTGTGTCTGAAGGCACTTTTCGTGTGTGGCTGTGATTATTTTCCCTATGCTTCCCTTGGGTTTTGTAAGCATTCATAAAGCGTGCACAAATGTGGACTGAAGAATACGCAATATGGACTAAAGGCTCCGTCTTTATGCTTCTTTAATAATGAGAAAAAATAACCTTTCTTTGTAATTGTTTTCATCAATGTTATGCTGCACTACCTGTGTTTTTACAATAGTGGTTACAAAGTTTTGGTTGGTTTTTCATGATACTACACCCGGCCATCAATGTAACTGGTTCTTGTTTTTAGACATGCAAGGTTTGGTTTTCAACTATGGCCCAGGCTTTCCTTGGGGCAAGTCCGTTCTTTGGCTGTGAACTTCATAGAACTGATTACAAATTAGGCACTAGCTGTCCCCAAGACCCAGAAATGCTTTAGTGGAATTGGGCTTACAGACTTTATCAGCTCGTAACCACGAACATTGTAATTTTTTATTATGACAAAAATCTGAAAGTAAACTTTAATTTTATTGAGAAATAGAAAGAATAGAAAATGCAATTTATATCTATGTCTGGTACAATCCATGTCAACCTTCAAAGAGTTGCTCATGACCACCGTAGTTGGGCATGGTCTGCGTCAGCTCGTGACCACAAAACAAGAAAGGTTTGATTATGACTTGAATATGACCATGCCTTTATTTTTGGGATAAACACTCAATGTCGACATTCACAGAAGTGCTCATGACCACTGAATTTTGTGATTGTCTGTGTCATTTTCATTGGTGTCAGTCATATCTTGAGTTCAGCTGGGGACTGAGATCTGATTGTGGGCTCAGTTAGTTCTGGAGGATAGTCCTCTGCTGACGAAAGGCTGGAGGGAAACTGAAGGAAGATAGCTGGCTGGGAAGCTGGCTGAAGTAACAAAAATGATCTGATATAAATATGACGCACTGCTTTATAGATAAACTACCTGACAGTATATAAAGTAGCTGAAAACTTAACCTTCAACATGCAGATCTTTAAGATACAAAATAAATATTAACTTAGCATAATCTAAAAACGTCCAATTTCATGGTAGAATCAGTACTCTTACCTTTATAAGTTAGGTATATTTGCCTGATGATACTTTCTTTTTCTTTTTTAATGCAGTGCCTATAGGAATACACTATTGTAAGTTAGGGTGACTGAAATCCTGGTCACTTATTTATATCAATCTGCCACCACATATACATATAATTTCTTAAACCTCCGAGATATAAATTTGTTCATTCATGAAAGTGCCTATCTGCTGAATGTTAAGTCTGTGTTGTCTTGTTGACGCACTGCAGACCTATCACAACAGGTATTGCAATCAATGCATGGTGCATGTCTTTCAGTTCACACAAATGATGATTTCTGTGTTCACTGACAGTCCAAAAAAGTTTCTCTCTATCCTTAAATTACAACTACATAGGAATGAATGATCATGAATGAAAAAGCATGTGTGACAAAAGATCTGTGTCAATTGTAAGAGTCAGAAGATGGGTTTACATGGACACTTTTCTTCATTCTGATTGCAATCATTCCAAAAGAATATTTAAAGTTACCGGTTTAGATGTGCAGTGACCTAATCAGAAATGGTGTTTACATGTGCCTCCACATTCAAATTGGAACAACTGCCAACAGCTGTGTGACAACCGCAAAATTATTGTGATGCTTTCAATGAAGAAATAGCTTTATTATAACTCAGGTTTATTTATACACTACAGGCACAAGGGAGGGAGGGAGAGAGGAAAAAGGCGATCTAACCTAATGCCTTTTTGGTACCTCAGAGTGGTTTTACTCCGACTAACCCTACATCATCACAGCGTTAACTAACATTATTTAATCGGTGAGGCTGTGCCATGTGGTCAACTCACCAGCACTGTTAACATCAACATCATCTGAAGTAACGTTAAAAGCCAAAACCCCATATCACACAATCATCCTCAAAATCCAGATCCACCGATGGTCAGCGACTTTCACAGAAATCCAAACCCTCTTAAACTAATTTTGGAGTTCTTGTTTCTGATCCACTTTTATTGTTTTGGTATGTAATAGGTGTCTTCAAATTTTTCCAGTGGTTTTTAATTCATTAATAATAATTAATGAATCATTAATAAGCTTCGGTCTCTCTTGGCTCCTCACGGTTTTCTTGGACTTGACTTTAGAATTAGGGTTAGACATTATTTTTTATTCCTCCAATTCATTTTTTGAGAGTTTGTATTAGAAATTAACTCTGACCAGGGATTATTCTGATAAATCATTTAAATACTGCAGTTGCTTTTCTGACCGTCATTCACAAAAAAGACCCCCTTGCAACAGAATGAAATCTAAATCAAAAAGGTTATTCTCATTCAGCAAGGGTTTATACATTCATCATTTTCTTTCTGATTAGGCTTATCTTCCAATTTTATTACGAATAAAGGTGTCCAGTGTGAGAACCGGCATCTCCGACACAAGAGGGCTTGATACAGTTCAGTGATTTGTTTTTTACACCAAATGGAGGTACGAAGGTTTGCCTGTTTTTGACTCCTGGTTGTATTTTGGTCCAACACAAGCAAACACAATCCAAATGGAGAAGATAATAATCGGAAACTATCAGGGAAATAAATAAACAGAATGGAGGAAGACAACTAGTTTTAGTAGAAATAGTTGTTTAGAGATGTTGTTGAAGAGGTTCATCGGCATGTGAAAACTGTTTAAACAGCATATTTCATTACCCAGTACCTGTAGTCCATTTAGTTATCCAGATGGTTTAGCTCCTCCAGGATTGACATCTATATGTGTTGTAACAAGAAGGCTGTTGCTTTGTCTCTGTGTTCACTGTCTTCTCTGCAGTTTCTACAATGCTGCTAACAATATTCTCCTCCTGACCCATACTTCTCTTCCTAAAAGTTCCTGTTTGAAGCCACGATTGCATTGTTATTAAACCACTCCTAATTTTAGCTTCTTCCGCTTACTGTCATCTTTTCCTAACAGTTTAGTTTGTAACGGCTTGGCGCTCGCACCAGAACCAGTACTAGTTGCCAGTGGCTACTAGTATCCTTTTTTCTGACCAGATTGTTAGAAACAGGCTTCCTGTGCTCACAGCCCACTACCGCGGAACTGTATTGGTATTTGCCAGGGAACACCAAAATTGCAAGATTCACCATGTGTACCTGTTCTCTTCCCAGATGAGAGCAGGTTCACAGTGAGCTCATGTGTCAGCTGTGAACAAGTCTGGAGACGCTGTGGGGAATATTATGCTGCCTGTAAAGTCCTCCAACAGGACCGGTTCGATGATGGATTGTGATGGTCTGGGGAGACCTCCATGTATTAGCCAACGGCACCCTGACTGCTGTTAGGTACCAGGATGAAATCCTCTAATCAACTGTCAGGCCTTGCACTGGTGCAGTGGACACTGGGATCCTTCTGGTGCTGTAACTTATGTGACTGGGGTGTGTAGGCAGTTCCTGGGTGACAAAGGTATTGATGTCACTGACTGGTCTTAGCGTTCCCAGACCTGAATCCAACTGAGAAACTCAGGGTATCGGTGCAAGTCTGAAAGGTCTCCTTTTCAGCTAAACAGCTTGCTTCAGGTTCTCATGTTGCCACCATAACAGGCACCACAGCTGGTCACAGCAGCTAGCAGCCGCCTCCACAATGGAGGACTTGAACATGGCCTGGTCGGAATCCTTGTCCCCATCCTCCCACGGAATATGTTGGAAGTTCTTCTGGAAGTGCGAGTTAAAGACCTGATGGACAAGGGACTCCACCAGCGTGATGGTTGTTCACCCTGTGGGCTCAACCACTGCATTGATGGGAATTGGGATCAAAGCTGTGCGGGCAACATGCAATGGAGTAAACCGGGGCAACCTCCTGACATTGAAAATTAGTTTTAGGCACGTGGAACGTCCCTTCCCTGGCTGGGAATGAACCAGAGCTTGAACAGGAGATGGAGCGGTAGCAGCTATAATTATTTAGGGTTGTCTCTCCTCTACCCACAGTCGGGAGGGGTGGGAATAGTCACAAGTCCCCGTCTGAGCGCCTCTGTGTTGGAGTTTTCCCCGAAGAATGAGAGGGTCGGCTCCGACTGTTCCGACTGTTTGCACCTACAATAATAATAATAAAATAATAATACCAATAATAAAATAATGATTATTATTTTTTATGACTGTTGACTGATGTAGTAATCAAGCTAAAAAACTAAAACTAAATAAAAGATCGAGTAATATGCAAATTGTCCAAAATATAAATTGATATTTGTTTTTAAAATTTCAACTTCTGTGGCCACTATTTAGTCAGTTTTAACGGTCCTGTTCGTCAATGGTGACTGCAGAAATTATAAATACGTGTTAACAGACAAAGAATGTCAAAGAGTGGAAGAATGACATAAAAACTGTCACAGGGAACTCAGCTGAACAGAATGTACAGTATGAGTTGTTACAGAAAAGGAATGAAATTACATATTCCTCTCTGTCACATGCATATTGTCTCGCTTAAGGCTTGATTCCACTGGAAGCTTTGCACTGCGTTACGGCAGTGCCTGGGTCACGACTCTGGAACGCTGCAATTTAAAACAATGTGTGTTATTCCACCAGACGTATCACGGTACGTCCCAGCAGCAGCACGACGCTCTGCTCCAAATATGCGCCCGGTCTATTTTTGATGGAAGATGCGTCAATTTCAACTGAGCAGATCGAACCAGACAGGGAGTCAACGAAGAAACAACAGGTCAGATTTCAAAATAAATAAACTTAACTCTGCATTGTATTGTATTGAGTTTGTGGAGTGGAAGGTGAGTATATCTACTAATTATCTACTATGAAAAGCAGTAAAGAGCCATTCAGTAGCTTTCAATCTTCAAAGCCCATTTAAAAACAAAAATAAAGCATGCAGGCGAGGATGCTCCGCTCCTGAGACGCGTCTGTTGTGGACAAAGACAGAGGAAAACTACGGCATCATTGGAACATATCCGCGACGTTCCCAGTGGAATCAATGCATCGGTCTCTCCCTCGTGCACGCTGTCACTCTGTCTGTCATCAGGCGCTCTCTCTTTGTCTCTCTCTAGCTTAAGCTGTCTCACTCTCTTCTCGGCGAGTGTCTCGTCTTGTCTTTTGCCCGCGGTTCGAATTTTATTGGCACTTTTTGACCATGCAAGCTTACTTGATGCCCCCCTGACATCCAAGTGTATGGGAAGGGGCAGGCCTGGGTACACCGCTCCTCGCCACTGTGATCATGTTGCATTTCAAAGATGATGCTTCATACTTTGGTGCTCACAACTTTGGTTTTTACTTCCAATTTTAACAACATGTCAGCTTAATTTTCATAATTTCTGAATCAGTTATAGAATGTTCTTAGTAAAGTCTTCTTTGAGTTATTCTGCCAAATAGCTTTTATCCACAGGCCATCAGACTACTAAACAACCAACGCTGACACATAAAATGTCAACCCCCAACAATTCTATCACTCTCACTGTCTGTTACCAAATATTTATTTGACTGTGCACTTAAACCTCGTTCAGGACTGTTGGAATATTTTTAAAACATTTTTCAAGAACAAGCACTCACTTTAAAAAAAAATCTGATTCTTTCAAACTCAGGTTTTTAACTTATTTATATGCTTTAATAGGATTTCAATCTTTATTATTAACTTGTGTGAAGGGACAGGCAAAAGTAAGCATTTCATTGAATGGTGTAAACCGGTTTTGTTCTTTTAACTGTGTACATGACAATAAACCCCCAGAATCTTAAATCACGCATTAACTATAACATGAATTGTGTTAGTTGGTTGATAGGGATAAACCTATTCCTTCAAGGTTCCAACAGTGTTTCAAACTTTACCAGCATGTCAAATTCAGCTGAGCCTAACAGGGCTAAGTTGTCTTCTGCTGTACCTTTGTTGGGTCGAGAGTTGAATTACAACATGTTGTTACATTCTAGACCAGCCACTCCTGTTGTTGGCCATGTGAGTCTGTTGAACTGTCAGTTCTACTATGTTTGCACAACTGTGTTTGAATTGTCTGGATTGTTGAACTAGACTGAAGCATCGACAATGCTTCTCTCATGGAGAATCATGTGATTTCCTTATGTCTGAGGTGCTTTACACAGGGCTATGTACTCCAATGCTAGACTCCTTGCAAGCACTATCAAACATGATACTTAAGGCTTATTGTGCTTCTGCGGAAAGAAAAACATCAACACAATATGTGATTATATTGAAACTTCCCTCTGGATGTATTTTGAAGTCTTGTTTTTTCCGTACATGAGGGGATTTCTCATTATTCAGCCTTGCAGAATTTACGGAGGGAAATTTGGGACAAGCTTGATTAGATTAATTTAGCTTTAAACAAAGATTAAATTGTTGAGATGGCAGCAATAACTTTAACATATAGATTTCTCGTTCAAATCTTATCTATGGAAAAATAGTTTTCAGGAGATTTTGATAGTTGGTCATCTTCCCCAGTGTATAGTATTTATCCCAAAAAAAAATCAGAATACTCAAGTCTCACCAAAGGATTGGAGGATATGTTATATACTGATGAATGTGTTGTAAAATGTTTTGAGAGTGCTTTAGCTGCTGTTAGACATGCTGTTAGACATGTTTGGGGACAGCTTTAGCTGTTGTCGAACAATTTGAGGATTGGTAGTTTGATGCAGGCAGTTGACACATTAAATGATAAATGGTAAATGGACTGTACCTATAAAGTGCTTTTCTAGTCCACTCGAACACACAAAATGATTTCACAATGCAGCCAGCATTCACCCAAATGTTCATAAAGTGATGACCGAGGCGGCCATGCAAGGTGCCACCTGCTCATCAGGAGCAGCAACCATTCCCACCATCATTCAGACACAAATGGAAAAGCCATTGAGAGGAACTTTGGGTTTAGTATCTTTCTCATTTGGACTGCAGAGGCCAGGGATTGATCCACCGACCTCCAATTAAGTGGACTTCCGCTGTAACAACTGAGGCATCATCAACCGTTGCGAAGTAGTTGCCGCAGAGGACACAATAACTGGGGTTGTTGCAGCAATTTATTGAGGTAAAAATTTGTGAAAAACTGAGAAAAGATTTGTAGTACAAAGACACACGGAACTGGTTCTCTAAACAAAGGAACATAACAAATATAAAAATTACAATTAACCAAAAAGACCACTAAACAGCTTTGGAAATGGTAAATAGTGCTGCCCCATACCAAATTGGTGACCTAAACAGAATTTTGGTGTGGTGCCTCCCATAGTTTAAAAAAAAAATAAAACTATGTTTTTATCCTTACAATAATTAATTGAATATATCATCATCATTATCATTAACAATTATAACAATAAAATACTAATAATAATGTCAATAATAAAACTATGACTATAATTTTTGTTGTTTATGATTACTAACTAACACAAAGGAGTAGATACCCGCCCTGCTACTGGGTATGCTGTTCTTCTACAGACCTTTCCAGCTGTCCTCGTGTAACGGCCTGACTCCTGATTTCTCCTCCACACTCCTGAGACTGCACTGGGTGACACAGCAAATCGTTTTGTAATGGCACATATCGATGTACACTCCTGGAGAAGCCAAACTACCTGTACAACCTGAATTGGCTGCAGGTACCACATTATGTTACATTATGTAACGGATGCTCCTAGTTGCATCTTGGACTGTGGATCTAACAACCACTAATCCTCGCCCAATCTCTTTACGATATCTGGGGGTAATGGACTTGAGGTGTAACTCTCCATGCATGGTGAGGGGTTTTCTTGTCTTGACATCAGTGTCTTCTATTTCCTCCAGAAGCCAGGTTACTAATTCAGCAAGTATCTGATGGCTGGTTGGGCATACGTGTTGAAGGCTCAGATATTCTTATTCGGCTTTCTTGCAATCAATCCAGGCAGTACACTGATGGATCTTTCTGGTCTTTCTGGTCTCTCAACCAGTAACTGTTATCTTATCACCCTGCCACTGAAAGTACACTTTGGATGATTCAGTGGTGAACATTTTGTTCATCCTAATCGGTTCTACTTCTCTAGTGTACTTCTTCAGGCAGGTAGCCTGGTTTTCGCTCCTCGTCCATGAAAGTCTTGTTCTCTTGTCCTAGTACCCTAATACCTTGGTCCCCAAATACCTGACGCAGCCGGTATGGCTCTCATATTTGCAGAATCTAATCTCAAAACCAAGGTAGGCAGGTAGCATTAAGGACCTTGCTTAAAGGTCCACATTGGATTTTTGCCACGCAATTGACCAGGATTCGGACTCAATCCTCCCGTACCAAAGTCATTAACCCATTCAGCAGCTGGATGGCTGTATATAGCCATCCAGCTATATAAAAGACAATAACTTTTTTTGGACATAATTTTAAAATGATGCATGCTGCCCCATGAAAATTAATTTATTATGCATTATCCAACAATATTAGAACATTTTTTCAAAACCATTTTTGGCCACCATCTCCATTATACAAGATCTCCTCGAGACTCAAATGCACCTGCATTCAACATGCTTAAATCGGTTAAAGAGTTTTGTTTAAAAAAACAATAAAATGTTCCCTTATTGAGTAAAATATGAACTTTTAGAGTACAATATGATCTATTCAAGATAGACCTCATCAAGTTGATTCATAAGCACTACATTTGGACTAAATTGGACCAACGATTGAGGAAATATGGCTCGAAAACATAAAGCTCCCCTTAGTGAGTTAACATTTGATTAGCTTTTGCAGACACCAGCAAGGTTACATTATAGTCATTTTTAAAGACTGTATAGTGCTATTTATATCCTCAAAAAGTCTGTGATGTATCAAATTTTAATCACTGCTACATCCTTAGCCACCACAAATACTTTGTGTTGGCACGATAACTCGAAAGCTTTATTTCCAAATGTTTCTGGGCCATGATTTCTCAACCATTGGTCCAGTTTAGTCCAAACTTGGTTTGTATGAATCAACCCAGGAGATCTATCCTGAAGACATTGTGATTTACTTTACAAGTTCAGATTTTACATAGAAGTTGGAGTTTACATAACGCAGTTTTTTTGCAAGCAACGTTGTTGTCGTTGGTCAGATTCAGTCCAAATTTTGTGCCTATGAATCTACTCAGGGACATATGCATGGTCAATATCATCATTATTATTATAATTTTTCTAACTGGGGGAGGGGGGGTTCTCATGAAAACCTCATAAACGTTACAACTTAATTAATTTTTGGAAATACTTCTAACACTAGGGGGAGCTTTATCTCCCACATTTGTCGCAACATTTCTCAACGAGTGATTTGATTTTGACCGAATTCGGTGCATACAGATCAATTCAGGGAGATCTATCAAGAGTATATCATGTTTCACTCTGATAGTTCTTATTTTACTCACTAGGTTGAGCTATTTTTTCAAAAAATACTATAGGACATAACTTTTCATTTATTTCAATAAGTTCGGCGGTATTTCTTGCACAACACAGTAGATTGAGGACTTTTCAGGGATATACCCTCGCTTTCGGGGACGACAGCTTTTGCCTAATTTACTATTGTATTCTTTAAAATGCCACTGAGTTCTCGTTAAATATAATTTGGGTGTGGATGTGTTTTTTTGTTCACAGAAATTGTTAGAGATTTTAAAAAAAGAAGGAAAAAAACACTGGTTTATAAACAGCAAATCGATCATAAATCTGGAAATTCTATGTGTAATTTATTCTGACTAAATGCTACTACTACAAACCCTCAAAAACAACAATTTGCTACAAATTACAATTTGCTACAATTTGGACATTTCTGAGTAAAATGGAAGTCAAATAAAGAAGATAGAATAAGTTAAATTAAGTAATATGACCACTTAATAACAAACAAAATATTTTAATTACAATTAAGTCGTTTTAACTGAATTAAGGGATTTAATTCTGAGAAATTGATAAGTTTTAACCAAGTTTTAACTGAAAAAAATTCTGTTGGTTGTTATAAACTAACTGAGTTACTAACCTTATGCGATTTACTCAGTTATGGCTGATCACATTAAAGGTTCACTTAAAAAGATACAGTCATATTGTTGGCAAAATTTTCTTAAGTTGAGCCGTGGAAATTTCTTTATTGTGTCAGCTTTATTCGTTCCTGCTCTCATGTAGGATCAATTATTGTAACTTAAGCTTTTGATTTTCCTTTTTTTTAACAGCTAAGGAACTGCTGTGTTACTGTAAGTATTCCAGTTATGTATAAACCATTTATACTCCCTGCTATCTTCATGTTAAAAAGCATACATATCTGCAGTAAATCGTTTTTATCACTCATACATAATATTTATTTTATTTTATTTGCCCAGCAGTATGAGAAAACAGCAAAGGTGAAACTCTGTGAAATGCAGTTATAATAGGATTTGGGTGCGGTCATTGTGGAGGGTTAAATTAAAATCACACACACAAATAAGAAATACTTGGTTTAAATGCTTTTATCTCTCCATCTGTGTGTTTTTTTCTTCCCTTTATTTAGATATTGTTTTTATCAGCATTGGGCATCCGTTTTATTCCTGGAAACACATCATGCATCACTCAAATCTGGATAGTTTTTCCAATAAGACAAAAGAAGATCTTGAAAGGCTTGCGGAGATAGTGAAGTGAAGTGATGTGATGTGCATGTGATTTGTCAACCTGGAGGGTACATCAGCCAGGTCATGAGTTGAGTCTAAAATGATAACTTTCTGGGTCCACTGGCTGAACCAAGATGTATTTGTTTCCTTATTTTGATGAGCTATGTCAGGCAGCTAATTACTTTATCTCATCAATTGGGTCACGTAGTTTTTGTTTTTAACATTTTGCAAAGTGGTTGGCATAATTCTAGCAAGCCAATGGTAATAGACCTCATTCGTACTAATACAGTGCAGTGTGTATTATTTGGGCTGATACGTTTATCATTTTTGAACATGAAATTATTGTAAATCAAATTTAGTAAAATAGCATTATGCAACAAACTCATTTTCTTTTATTAGAAGAAGAGTTGAGAGAGTGGACCAGACCAATATCTTTATTAGATCACAAACTAAGTAAACATGCTTTACTCACTTAGTTATAAGTGTAAAAAGAAAGACTCCAGTAACAGTAAAAAAAAGTATTGATATTTCACTCGAGTAAATGTGAAAAATTACAGGCTTTTAAATTCACTCCAAGGATTTAGTCTATAAATAGACATTTGTAGGATATTTCTACCAGCTGTTGTCCAACGCTAATATGATATCTTACTAATATGATAGCTATCATATTCATTTTGAACTTTATTTCAACTGATATTACTGCTATTCACAGGAAATTAATATATTTATTGTGAATAAGCATTATGTTCAGAAAAATTAGAAATGACATGACACCTTTTCTTCATGGTCAAGTTTCTTCATAGGTTTCTTTTCTGTTTCATCTTACATTTTTTATGTCTGTCGTGTGTGATATTCGGCAGTGGATATTATGGTATACAGTTATATATACTGAACTGTGTACACATACATACAGTACAACTTCCTGAAATGTATCCCTGCATTTGACCAAGTGGGTTGCAATGGGTGTGTGTTTATATATATATATATATATATATATATATATATAGTCAGCTTTAGTCATCTCAGTGGGTAGCGCAGTCGTCCATCAACCGGGAGACGCGGGTTCGAGCCCCTGACACTATCAGCCGTGGGTCCTTGAGCATGACCCTGAAAACCTCAGCTAAATGTATATATATATGTGTGTGTATATTTGTGTATATATATATATTTATATATATATATATATGTGTATATATATGTATATTTATATATAAATCTCTCTATATATATACTTGAAATGATTATTGTTTCAATCATGCAACACTACTAAGTAAATTCATGCAACAATACATTCATGAACTAAGATGTTTCAATCACGTTGGGTAATCACAGACCAAAGACAGGTTGCTAGGTGACAAGCAGAAACAGGGAATTACTGCATCCAGCTTAGAAATAGCTTGTAAGAGGAATAATATAAATCGTTCAATACATGCTATATATGTGTGGTGTATTAAGTAGGTGAAGTGATGACATTAGTTCAAATTAATGTACTGTCTTTATTCTGTTTGTAAATTGATGTACATTAAAGAAAACATTTAATTTAGTATCATGCAAGAACTATATCTGAGCTGCAAAACCATAAACATCCTGTGTCATTTTGGAATCTGTTTTTCTTTTCTACCAGTTTCAAACATGGTGTCCACAATAGAGCAGCACTGATGTTGACCAGACACACAGCAGTGATGAATATATCTGATTCCTCCTACCAAGAGAATGGAATTCGGGGTAACTCCACCTCGGATTACTTCTACTACCACCAAAACTCCACTCTGTCCCCTCCACTGCTACCACGCAGCATCAGCACCTCCAAGCCTGCATCATGTGAGCAGGTCCACATTGCTGTAGAGGTATGAACAGTTTTGTACCCAACACCCAAATGCATATACTTATTTATGTTTTTGTCATAATAAGAAATTTCAAAATAAATTAATAATTAAAAATAATAAAGAGGGTACTTCACATAAAATTGTAATAAAAATTGCCACAGGCAGATAAAATAATAGGAGGATAAAACTTGTAGTCTTGAATATCAGGTCTCCAACATACTAAGATGATCTGATTTATCTTTAAATATTAACTATTCATTTGATGTGTTTGAGCTGGTTGTGTTATGAATAATGTATCACTAGTTGGGTTTACATGGGACACTCTTTTCCTATCCATTTAAATCTTTCCCAATTGCAATCTTGGTCGCCTGTTTACGTGCATGTGATCGTTTAAACGCATCGACACATCTAATCAAAAACATTTTTCTGACCAACCACCAACAAGCGCCCAGAAGAAAGTACAACAAAGATGGCATACACGGAAGTCCATTATATTCGCCTATTTAACCGTCCAACTATGTTTAATTTTTTCAAAGTTGCAATGAGTAAAATACTCTCCAATGAAAACCAGTGCTGTTTTGAAGTCGCCATATTTAAAATGCGTCGCGGCGCTGTGCCTGCGCTGAAAAAACTCTGCCAGAGCATTACGTCACTACGCTGGGTATGTGCAGATAAATCTCAAACAGAAAGCTCTCCGAAGCATTGCTTATATGCAGGGACTTTCTATCGGAAAGGCTTTGCGAAAGGACTTAGACCACCTCCTTGCAAACGAATGAAATCTCAATCGGAAAGGGCCTTTTCTTCCAGAAAGGGGTGTTTACATGCAACATTTTCTTTCTGATTGGGCGGCTTTTCCGACTCTATTCGGAATTAAGCTGTCCATGTAAACCAACCTAATGATCCCCATTAGTCAAGTCAGATTAATTTTATTTGTAGAGCCCAAAATCACAATTCACAATTTGCCTCGATGGGCTTTACAATCTGTACATGATGCAACATCTTATGTCCATAGACCCCCATCCCAGGTAAGGAACAACTCCCCAAAGAGCCTTTTAACGGGAGAAACAGGGAATAAACCTGAGGAAGAGATACAGAGGAGGGATCACTTTTCCAGGACAGACAGACGTGCAATAGATTTTGCGTGTGCAGAGCTGATCAATAAGAGTAGACACATTGTATACAGTTCTGGCAGGGATGATCATATTAATATTCAAGATTTACACTCTATGAAATCCATCAGTTTATAAACAATTGCTCCAAGCACACTACAAGTACTTCACAAATCTACTGTGCCGCTAAAAACTAGATTATAAACCACATGTTGTTAGCACATGAGTTACATTCATGGTATAAGCCTAAAACCTGTTGCCAAAAACAACACATTAGCCAAACTAGAAGATTCTTGTTTCTCCTCTGAGATAGTTGGAATCAGCTCGGAATATCTACCTGTTAAAAAGATGTTCTTCCTATCAACTGTGTCTAGGTGTTTAAACATAAGCCTGAATATCGGGTTCTCTGTAGAAAATGGGGTTTACCAAATTAAGTTTAACCCTGAGCTCTGGGTTGATTAAACCTATGAGGAGAAACTTGAATTTTCTTTTCCAGTACAGCTGATCTGAGTTGGTTCAATCAACTCTGAGTTTGTTACCTGTGTTAAATCCGTGCACATTGACTATCAAAAGCCATAATGAATTGAACTCCCCCACTTTTATTCAACATGGCAACTGGTGAGACGTGATTGTTACCTACTTCACGCCATTTTGGCTATATGTTTTAATGCGATCGCAAACAAAGATTTAGGAATAAAACAGCAACAAGTCTTTAAGGAGAGCAAACTGACAGGGAAGAAAATTTTTCTTGCTGGAGTAAATGTATCTCCTTACCACATTTTGTCTAAATATTTTGTGTGAAAAAGTGATGAAATGATATTGACTCAAAGTCTTCTCCTGACGTCAATCTAGAATATATCAAATGAGAGATGGACATGTCTGACAGCTCTGACAGAGACAATGAACGAGGAGTCAGGAACAACTCAGGATTTTTAAGAAAACCTGCCAGCAAGCAAGTTAGGTTTACAGATCTGAACCTACCCCACTTTCTGGAAAGGTGACCCAGAGTGTCTCTCATCTCAGGTTCCACTCAGCCCGCTCTCGGAAAAATTCCACAGGCCTCGAGGAAAGCGTAATTGAATAACTTTCATTGTGATTTGGTGCTAAACTTTTTTATTTTACTTGACTACCGTAAGCCAAAGGACTAATTTTACAATTAATAATACTGATAAAATGACTGACACATTTCGATAACGGGGATCAGATAAGTTATTGCTTACACATTTTCTAGAGGAATGGTATAGAGGAGTTGAACATTTAATGCCTTCAGTCTCAAACCCAAACTATCTATACCAGACTGAAATTGCTAAATTTGAAATGGCTCTTTAGAATATATATCAGAACCAGAATGCCTTTATTGTCATTTCATGTGCCACATTCAACGAAATTACGGTGTCTCTCCATTTAAAAGAACTACAAACATTCACATGATTTTTACACTCCCTCCCTCCTTTCCTCCCGAAAACCCATCCATAGATATAAATTTACAAAACATATACTCTCCCACCCTCCCTCCCTTCCCCTGCATATCCCGCACACACGCACCCACACACACACATACACACAATATAAAGGTACAAAAAATATAAGGTGACTTATGGCAGATAAAAAGTAGATATAGCATACAGACTATAGTCACAATGACTTGTTAGGGTGTCACAGGGGGTGTTGGCAGAGGGGAGGTAGAGTTCAGTTCAATGATTGCTGTTGAATAAAATCTGCACCAGAATCTGGCAGTGCGTGTCTTCAGTGACCTATACCGTTTTTCTTGAGAGCAGCAGAGTTAACAAGTGGTGACAACAATGGTAATGTCTTTCCCAATGTAACGGGTCCTGCTGCGTCATCTGGACTGGTAAATGACCTCCAGAGGGGACAAGGGGAGACCAATGATACCCTGGGCAGTTTTTATCACCATATGGAGAACTGCTCTGTCGGCTGCCGAACAGTTCCCAAATCAGACAGTGGATGCAATAAGTATGCAATAACTCAGTATGCTTTCTACCAAAAAGGGTTAAAAATACTCCAGCAGTTTTGCAGACAGATTGGCCTTCCTCAGTGTTCTGAGGAAGTAAACTTTCTGTTGAGCCTTTTTTTTTTTACATTTGCAGCCAAGTTCACATTCCATTTAATATCCTCACTAATCTTGTCCCTGAAATTTAACACCTAGGCACCCTCTCCACATCCTCCCCCTCTATCTGAAGTGGCTCGAGCTCTGCTCTATGTCGCTTTTTTAATGTTCGGAGAGAGTTTGTTGTGGGCATACCACTCAGACAGTCTGGCCACCTCATCTCTGTAGGCGACCATGTCCCTTTTGAGGTGAACCCCACCACGGCTGTATCGTCCGCAAATTTTATATATTTTACGGGGTGATGAGGTAAGCAGTCATGAGTGTACAGGGCGTAGAGCAGCGGACTCAGCACACAACACTGCGGTGCTCCTTTGCTGAGGGTCAGGGTCTTCAACGGGTAGTGTTCAAGTCTCACCGTCTGTGGGCGTTCACTGAGAGAAGGCTTCACTGGCACGGTGGTGTGTGCTACGAAGAGGTTCAAACTGTCTCTAAAAACCCCAGCGAGGTAGTGAGCACACGGTCCCGGAGAACCCTGCCTGGGATCTCATTTGGGCCAGCGGCCTCACTAACAGTTCTCAGGACCAGCTTTACCTCTAACTGGGGGGTAAGTGGCTGGTCAGCAGGGTCCAGTTGGTGAGAGGTTCTTTCATCCGGACGTCTCTCGAATCTAGAAGCAGTTGAGCTCCTCTGCCGGCGATGTATTATCAGCTGTCGGTGGGTTCCTGCTGCACCTGAAGTTTGTTAAGTGGTGTATATCACCTAAGTTCATTCATTCATTATCAGCCACTTACCCTGTTCAGGCTGGAGCGTATCCTAGCTGACATATCGGGCGAGATGCAGGGTACACCCAGGGTGAGTTGCCAGTTCATTGCAGGGCCTACACATAGAGACATAGAACAACTCACACTCACTCCTACAGGCAATTTTTGTGTAACTAACTCACCTATATTGAACGTTTTTTGGACTGTGGGAGGAAGCCAGAGCACCCTGAGAGAACACATGCATACACAGAAAGGCGGGGAGAGGTGGAATCGTACCCGGTACCTTCTTGCTGTGAGGCAGCAGTGCAAGTTCACACTGTGGGGCGGCACAGTGGCACCACTGTGCCACTGTGCCGCCCCACATTAGTTCATCCACATTGTTATAATAATCATATTCCTGATAACTGTATTAAGTGGAATGAAGCGGAAATAAGAAATACTATTCTCCTGTGAAGGCAAAACGGCGTCTATTACATATGCACCCTGATGATTACGTGATGAACATAACAAAAGGATTTTAATTAAATTATTGTGGCACATTACCAACCAAACAAGTATTACACTGTAGTAGAACAAGTAGTACACTGAAAAGTAGATACCATAGACCTAAGTCTATGATTAAAAGAAATGTCTCCTAAAACCACATAACAAGAGGAGAAACAAAAGATTTTTAAGACATGTGGATCACTTTTTTCAACATTTGTAGAAACTGAACAGCTAAGCGCAAATCTGGAGTTGCATATATCAATCACATCTCCACAAGAAGGATCCTCTTACACATACCATCATGAGCAGCCTTCGACTCCAAATTGATTTACTTCTTATAGGCAGGTGTGGAAGTTAAAATATGTATTGGGTAAGAAAAACAATTAATTTTTTAATAATTTTTTTAATATATTCATTATTTACTCAGGTTGTACCTTATGTAAAATACTGCAATTTTTATAACTCTGTTAAATGTTTCTGTTGTTTGTTTATTTGTTGTTATATGCACTTCTGAGAATGACAGGGAGGTGAGGAATGGATGGTTTTTTTATTAAAATGTTCCAAATGTCTTTTATTATGTGCACTTCAGTTAAAATAATACAAATTAAAATTCCTGACGAGGCAAAGCACCCTACTATTTCTCTGAAAATACAATTTTTCCTCTCTTTTCTCATCTTAGATATTATCCCATTATCCCTCGGATTTATCATATAAAGGGGTGACAACAGCCCCGTGTTGACATACTTTACATAATTTTTGTCCACATTACTGTTTTACTCTCTTTTACGCTTACATTCTGTGATCCTGCATTGTTTTCTCCTCAGATCTTTCTGATCCTGGGTATCATCTCCCTGCTGGAGAACATCCTGGTCATCACAGCCATAGTAAAGAACAAAAACCTCCACTCACCAATGTACTTCTTTGTTTGCAGGTGAATACTCAACACAACATTACACATTATGAAACAATAAATAAGCCAGGACTGCAGGATTCACAAAGTAGCATTTTGTTATTATATTTTATTCTCAATCTTCATGTGAGACATCAAAGGCAAATGCATTTCTCAGTCTTACACTTAAATGAGCTATGCTCCTGGATACAACCATGGCTTTTCCATTAGTGTCATCATTTAGCTAATAAGGCTGCATTAGTCAACAGATTCTTGGTGATATTATACCATGTACATTTGCTTATTCTTGATAAGATCAAAATAGAAATCAAGGCATAATTTAACACATACGACATACATAAAACATGCTTTATACATGGGCTGCATGAGGGAAATGGCAGAGAGCAGCTTACTGCTGATACTGCAAAAAGTAAAATCAAAGTTAGTGGCATGGTACTGCTTTGAATAACTGAAAAAAATATCACAGTTTTGTCTTCAACTACAGACAACAAATTTATCCTAAATGTTGTCGGGTTTGAAGAAAAAAGAGAGTGAGAGCGAAAAAGAGAGAGACACAGGTGAGGAGAGATACAGACGGGGGAAAAGCAGCAAAGATATCAGCTATAATCCACTTTCTCCAACCGCTCCAAGGTCGGGCCGCGGCAGCAGCAGGGATCCAAGGTTGATAATAACATTAATATTAATGTAACATATATTGATAGCTTATGGGGAAATACTATACAATAATAATAATAATGATAACAACAAAAATCATCATAATGAGCATCTTGTGATCAGTGGACATCGAGCAGGTCCACAGCAGCAGATGCAGTCACAGACCATGTGACCTTACAGGGCGAGAAAACACAAAGACTCCAGGGAAGAAGTCAAGTTAGTAACATGCATTTAATCCATTAAAATGCATTAATCTATTTAACATGTATTAATCCATTGACATGCATTAAAGTGAGAGGGATGTATAAAGAGGGACAGTGAGTGAGAGAAAGAGTTTTTCTTTCTTGTTTATGAGTTGTTTGTTTGAGGTTTCAAGTCAGGTTGTTAAACCATGGAGCTGCTATCCTCTGTGTCACACTCTTCTTTTTTAGGGGGGCGATAGTGTCCAGAGTTAATCTCAGTGAGCTTTCAGCCCTATCGACGAAATAATCAATTTGCCCAGGACTAACGTTAGAGTCAGATTCTTTTAAGTTGAGACATGCAACTGAATTCAGGGCTGATGTTACAGCTTCTTTAAATTTTATTACAGCTTCTTCAGATATATTTCTAGCGTAGAAAGATTTTTCTATTGGCGAGTGATTTAGCATCGCAAATTCAAAAGTTATCAAACAGTGGTCCGATAGCAGAGGATTCTCTGAATGAACTGCTAGTTTTTCAATATCAATGCCGTAAGTCAGGACTAAATCCAAGGTGTGATTAAAACAGTGAGTGGGCTCATTAACACACTGACTGAAACCAACACAGTCTAATATTAAGTTAAACGCGGCACCGAGACTATCTCTGTCTTTATCAATGTGAATGTTAAAGTCACCTAATATAATTATTTTATCTGTCTTAAGGGCTAGGTTTGATAGAGAATCAGAAAACTCATTTAAAAATTCGGAGTATGGGCCAGGAGCCCGATACACTCTGACAAATAAGAATGGCGGTTGATGCTTCCAGGTTGGGTTTTTAAGACTGAGAGTAAGGCTTTCAAATGAGTGACAGTCAGGTTTGGGTTTAGGATTTATTGGTAAACTGGAGTTGAATATGGCTGCAACTCCACCTCCTCGGCCGGTGCTTCTAGGTATGTGAGTATTAATATGAGTAGCGGGGCTAGATTCATTTAAACTTACATATCCAGCCTCACACAGCCAGGTCTCCGTCAGACAGAATAAGTCAATATGATGATCTAGAATAAGATAATTTACTAAAACTGTTTTAGATGTTAAATATCGAATATTCAGCAGTCAACAATTTATTATATATAAATTTTTAACTACATTCTTGGATGTTTTAATTTTTTAAAAGTTTTTGTGTAAAATCATTTTGTAATCTGACTTTAATAATGAAGGTGGTCGGGGCACAGACACAATCTCTATGGGTTTTGGGCTGGGTGACTCTAAAGGAGGCGCATAGAGGCATGTAAGACTGCGATTCTGCTTCCTGGTCTCAACCCTGTGACGTCACGTTTGCTCTCGTCTAATGATCTCCGTTAGATTCCTAGATAAGAGCGCAGCTCCATCCAAAGTGGGATGGATACCGTCTCTCCTAATCAGACCAGGCTTTCCCCAGAAAGTTTGCCAATTGTCTAGCAGGCCCACGTCGTTTGCTGGACACCACCTCGACAACCAGCGGTTGAACGACGACATGCGGCTAAACATGTCATCACTGGTCAGATTGGGGAGGGGTCCAGAGAAAACTATGGAGTCCGACATAGTTTTAGCAAAAGCACACACCGATTGAACATTAATTTTTGTGACCTCTGATTGGCGTAATCGGGTGTCATTACCGCTGACGTGAATGACTATATTTACGCTTATTTTTAGCCAGCAGTTGTAAATATGATTCCACGTCGCCCGCTCTGGCCCCAGGAATGCATTTGACTATGGTGTCGCTAACTTCACGTTCCGTAAAAATAGAACTGCCAATGAGAATGGAGCTAAGACAGTTCGGTCCGCACAGGCTACAGTGGGCTGGCTAGCTACAGAGGCTAGTGGGGTATTTTCCATGGTGGGGAGCCGCGTCTCCAATTCAGTGAGCCTCGCCTCCAGGGCTACAAATAAATTACATTTATTACACTTATCATTAGTATTAAAGGAGGCAGAGAAGTAACTAAACATATGACACACAGAGGAGGAGAGAGGGAAGCCATATCTAACTTATAGATGTAGCGGCTAACGGCTAGGTGTTTCAAAAAACAAAGCGCAGATTTAGCAAAAATGTCTAAATATGAGTGGGTAGGTGAGTGCTTCAGATAAATTGCTCTCGATAAAAGGGAACTTTTAAATAAGTTAGCCTCTAATTTGTGACGACTATATCTATCGAAGCAGCAGAGTGTGCAACAGCTTGTTGAGCGCAAACAACGGGAAATGACCTATGCTTACTGCAGAACCAATCACCAATCAGTCATAAATCACTGCTATGTTTCCAAAACTTTACATTACATTACATTTTAGAGTCTACAGTTTAGACTTTTCAATAAAATTGAAAAATATAATGCAAAAATCTGGCAAATCATTACATTTCACTTCCATCTATTTATAGTTTTGGTGGTATACATGACTATAGTGTAAAATTCTTTCCAGAAAGTTTTTATAAGTGAGCAAAGCCAGTGCAGCATGAAGATTTATCCTATAATAGCTGAATTCTGATAATGGAGTAGAATAGAATATAATAGGATAGAATTGAATTGAATAGAATAGCTTTATTGTAATTGCATATTGTACGATGAAATTTGTTTGTGCGGTGCCTACATCCCTTGCGATAATACATAAACCCTCATCACATACTCATGCGTATACCTCTAAACACATTCATAATTAATAACAATAACAGCATACTGATTATAATCAGTGGCAGTGAAGCAACAGCATAATTGCTGTATTGTTCTACAGATTTAGCAAATAATAGCTTAAAAAGTGCAAAGTGCATCATATGAAGAATAAATTAATACAATTTTACACATCATGTCATGAGATGAGACTGTCTACTTTGAATATTATAAGGTTAATGAGGTTGCGGGGGGTGGCGTAAGCAATGTTTTTTTTTGATTCCATCATGGCCCTGGGATAGAATTTTTTAAGTCTGGAAATGTGAATCAAAAGAGTTCTGTAGTAATAATAATACTACAAAAAAATGTAATTTATAACGAACTTTACATTTGGATCAAATACATTTGGATCAAATCTCAAAGAACACTTTCAATAGAGCGGTGATAGAAGGCTCTGAGAGTATCTGCAGGTATGTTGTTTTTCCTTAGTGTTCTTAAAAAGTAGGGACGCTGTTGAACCTTTCAAACCAGAGCAGTGGAATTGATTGTCCATGTGAGGTCCTCAGAGTTTTGAGCTCCTAAGAATTTAAACCTAGAGATCTTCACCACCTCCTCTCGCTTGATGACTAGGAGAGAGGTCCCTGCTGTGTTTACCGATGTCAATTATACGTTCTTTGTTGTTATTTTAAGTTGAGGGTCAGATTGCTTTCTGCGCACCATCCTGTCAGTTTATGGATTTCATCTCTGTATGCTGTCTCATTACCGTTTGAAATAAACATGTCGTTCAGCAAAACACCTCACAAATGTTTTTAAATCTAAGGTTTTGGTGCATTTATATGCCATGCTGGTTATAGCCAAACTTGATCCTCTACCCTCTGTTATAGTCTGGTCAGAAACATGCGGACCAGTATCCTGCTGGAGGTCATTTTGTAGGGTTCTGGAAGTGCTCCTCCTGTTCCTCCTCACACTAATGAGCAGATACCAGTCCTGCGGCTGGACTGTTGACCCTGTATGGCCCTGTCAAGCTTTCCTGGTCAAACAGCCTTTCTCCTGGTAGCTCCTCCTCATTATAAAGACTGGTCTGGGTGACGCAGCTAACCTTTGTTTGGTTCGTAACGCCACATATGGTTATAATATCCTGCAAGGACTGGACTACCTGTCTAACCTGATTGGGCTGCAGGTACCGCATCATGCTACCAGTAGTGACAAGGACACAAGCAAAATGCAAAACTATAGAAAAATTTGTCAGAAAGAATGAGGAGAGACAAGTGGCCTTTAGCCATCATCCTGCATAACCATTCTTTTTGGGGTTTGTCTTGATGTTTCCTCTCCTGTCCAGATGTTGTCGCCTTCATTTAAACCAGATCAGGTGAAAACTATTAAAAATCACTCAGGCTTCCCAACTGGACATATCCAGATCAATTTGGTTTAACTACTATGTTTTATATTGTGATTTATGTGACTAAGTGTTAATTTTTTGAGCAGTGTATAAAAAGTAATAAATGTCCAAACAAACACACAAGAAATTATTTTTATAATAAAAGGTCCGCGCTGGAGAGAAGAGGAATGAAGGTGAGGCGAAACAAGACAGAATACATGTATGGGCCAACTGTTCAGAGCAACCCTGCAAGTGCAGGCAGGGTGGAGTGGGTGGAGAAGACTGTTCTGAGTCATCTGTGACAGAAGAATCAGAGCAAGAGTGAAGGGAAAGGTTTACAGTCTTGTAGAGAGACCAGCTCTGCTGTATTGTTTAGAGACGGTGGCTCTCACCAAAACACAGTAGGCAGAGCTGGAGGTAGCAGATTTGAAGGTGTTAAGAGATTTTCTGGGCATGATGAGGATGGACAGGTTTAGAAATAAGAACATCAGATGGACAGCCCAGGTTAGACATCTGGGAGACAAAGTAAGTGAGTCCAAAGTACCTTTCATTCCCCCTATATATGTTCTGTCAAGTACTGGGGTCCTGCTGGCTTTTCTACACCCATGTCTGTGGATGTTGAGTGGTCTGCTGAATCTACTGCTGTAGTGAGGTTAATGTCGGATACTGGTCATCAGCGTGGGTCAGATCTGCCCCTGCCACCTAAACAGTTCCGCCACTGGTTCAGTGTAAACGCATAAGAATTTTAGCAAAACATTTATAGAAATACCTCAGGAACTAAATATCACTTGAGAACTTGTACGCAGCTTCTGCACTGATGATATGTTGAGGTATCTGGAGAATATGAAAGCAAATTTTTCTGACACAGTTTAACACAAATCTACTCGTGGATTTTGACTAAAAAATTACTGATGATCAATGACTACAAAAAAACAAACTAAGAAAACAGTAATTTTGTGTTTTAAGATGTCATAAATGTTAATGGTGTAATTAAGAGTCTCATGCTATAGAAGATCTTTGAAAGTGCGTGAGTTACCACTAAGAATTATCGGACATCAGGCCTTTGTTCTTTATGTTAGTCGAAGGCCGATGTATACATTCTATGTAAGTTGCTGCCTGCACTTGATTTAAGCCTCCATTGCCATCATTTAAATAAGAAAAAGTTCAATTTGTGAAAAAAAATGCAATGTCACTTTGTTTGCATGCGTCGATATAAACTCCAAGAAAGAAAGTAAGAACTGTATTTTACTTTATTATTTTCCTTTTGTGAAGGTGTGACAGCTGTGTTAAGAGGCTCTGAATTAAAAAATAAATAAAGAATCACGTGTTAAAGTAAAAAAGCTTAATTACACAATAATGTTTTTGCTCTTGCTTGAGATGGAAAGTGACACAATTTATAAAAGTTAGAAGTGATTGCACAATTGCATAAACGTACTGATTTGCTGTTTGTCCCTTGATAACTAATAACACATTGATTTGATTGGCTTTAAAGCCCTTTGGGCAGAATAGAAAATAAGACGGCAACATAAGTGTGATATAACGTTACATGTGACTTTATTTCGGTCAGAGCCTTGTGACTCGAAATATTCAATGCTCTCACTATGAACAAAGCAAAAGTGTCTCAGTTGGTGCCAGCAGCATTTTAAGTGCAGACAGTGCAGCCATTCAGCCCATGGCTTTGATATGATTTTGAAAAATATATTTGAGGTGCTATCTTCATTTCTGATCTTGTCCATCTAGTCACTTCTGCAAAAAAAACCTTCACATCTTCAACTACGCCATCTCCAACTCTGCCTCCTGTCTTTTAGTCAGAGCAACCTGCTCGAAAACATTCAGCAGATCTGGTCTCACTAACGTCTTGTAAAATGTTCCCTTCATACTTGCTGCTATACCTTTATCACACTAATCTGCAGCATAACCTTCCTATTCCGATCCATCTGCCTTGCCAATTAGTGAAAGTAATTTGTCTTTTTTCCTTGGTGTGCAGCTTCTTATGAAACTCGACATCGGGCTCTCACTTACCCTTTGCTACGTCACCCTTTGCGTTATCCTTGTATTACTGCCTATTTTATTCCTCTCTCTCTTGTTATCCCACTGCTTGATCCTCCTTGACATGATCCTCAGTTTTGCCTTTGCTCTTTTCCTATTGTGTACCAACAGAGTCCTCCTATATACTACCATTCCAAGTTATCTGGCTATGTTCTAACACCACCTTTCAGTCTGCTACTGCTTCTCCTTGAAGTACATATTATTGGGATTCATGCCCATGAATTAACTCTGTTTCCCATAGTTCTCCCTGGATTCACATCCTTTGGGAAACAGCGGCTTTCAACTGCAATTGTTCACAGTGAAATTTGACCCAAGAGGTCATCAGGTCATTATAAGGAGCCAAGCTCCTTTGTTCATTCTCTGCTCTTCTTAGTAAATCTTCTCTCCTCAGTAGCTCTTGTCTACTCCTCATTGTCCTGCTCGCCACCTGGAGAAGGAAGAATTGCATCCTCTTTTCTCCAACTGGGAAGAGAGCACCACCTACACTGCATTTCCCCAACTCTTCCAATTGTGGCCTGCAACTGCTCTAATCTCTCCATGTTATTGTGTTCCATCTATAACCACTGACAGCTCCTTTATCAGGCAGCAGTTCGAGAGTCTGCCCGACGACCAACCATCAGGAACTGCAATAAAGCAATTAACTTGGCCTGATATCTTGGATTGGTAATTAGATTAGATTAGATTAGATAACCTTTATTAGTCCCACAATGGGGAAATTGCAGGGTTACAGCAGCAGAGCATGTTACAGAATACAGAATAACAGAAAAACGGAATAACAGTGCAATATGTGCAAATAAATTAAATTAACTGTACAGTTGACATGTTGGGGAAGTGTATTGTCCCATAGTGAAAGTGCAAGTGAGGTAGGTGTGTGTGTAGTTGTGTAGGTGTGTGTGTGTGTTGCTAACAGTGCTGGTTGTGGAGTCTGACTGCTGCAGGAAGGAAAGATCGGCGATATCGCTCCTTCACACACTTGGGGTGAAGGAGCCTA
>VRLP01005723.1:0-34230 GCA_009660295.1 Lophius piscatorius
ATTTAGATAAAACTGTTTCATTTAGTTTCATTTAAATGAAACTGTTAAATTTAGATAAAACTGTTTCATTTAGATAAAACTGTTTCATTTAGTTTCATTTAGATAAAACTGTTAAATTTAGATAAAACTGTTTCATTTAGATAAAACTGTTTCATTTAGTTTCATTTAGAGTCTATATTCTGAAGTAAATAAAATAACAGACCAAAACAACACGACCGCATTGAGTAAAGGCAGCATTTTAAAGATGCGTTACGAGTGTAACTAAACAGAAAAACTTAAATTTAACAAAAAGCTGTTTCTAATCCATTTACTTAAACAGTTTTTATTCCGTTTTAGAACAAACTTAATTCTGTTTTAATGGCGCTATTCACCCAAAAACGTGAAGTTGTGTCAAACTGATTACTGTACATATCATTTGTTTAACAAGGTAACATTTTTAGTTACACCTGCTAATGGAGGTTAATTTTTAAAGAGTTTATAAAAGCCTGATAGGCTGATAAAAAGCAAACATATCACTTAAATTAGATAACACAACATTTATTAAATTTTAGAACTTACTTTTAGAGATTCGTGGTTCTCGCAGAACTGAAATAATATAAACAGGCTACGATGATCTGGTAGATTAAACTACTCAACAGCATAAAGTAGTTAGATTACTTCCACCTCTTACAGCTGCAGCAGCAACATTAGTACACACAACCTAAAACAATGAATACAATGAATACTCCTAATTTCATACTTAAAGTACTTCTTTTGAATTTTATTTCTTATTATTTCTTAATTATTTTCTTATTTACCAGCGTCTTGGATTAACTATTCTCATTTCTGTCCCTCCTATATAATACTTTTTAGGAGAACACTGAATTATGTCTGAGATGAAAAGGGCTTAGATTTTCTCCTAATTTAGCTTTTATTTATTTAAAAGATTTTTTAAAATCTCTCTTAATGTTGTTTTTCTAACTGTTTAAAAAAAAAGAATGTTAATGTTCTTTTTGCAATTTGTTGCAATGCTCTTGATTGTTTGTGGGAAGCACTTTGAAGCTTACTTAAGTATGAATGTGGGTCTTTTGAGTGTAGTGGAGTATTTCCACGGTGTAGTATTGGTACTTATACTCAAGTAAAGACTCTGGATACTTAATCCACCTCTGAAAGTGTTTGAAAAAAGGAAGTTGGGGGACAAATCTAAATACAGGGGAGTAAATCTAATACAAGTGCTGCCATCTAGTGGCGACTAAACGTAACACCATGATGACGTCACCGGTTAGAATGATTCAATAAAACAATCTACAATTTTTAACTGTCCAAATTCCAAATCGCAGTCTTTTCATAATATGCAAGATTGTTTGATCATATCTACACAATTTTTAATATCAGGCAATTGGTAAAGTTATTTATTTAAATCACAGGAAGCACAGAATAGTCTTTACGTACATTATTTTGAACTTGATACTCCAGAATAAAACCTCTGCTCCAGGATGACTTACTCTCTATTCCTGTAGCAAGTCTTCTATTGGAGGTAGTTTTATTGGTGACATTGATTTTATGAAGGTTTTGGTGCTTACAACAAACATTCTTATAACAAATAAGGTCAGGGACGTTCCCTATAAACTGGTAAATAGACTCTATCTTGTGAAGGTTTTTATTTTCACAGTTAAAAGACATTCATATTAGCGGTTCTTTCTGCTTTATGGAAAAAAAATCTGTGTTTTTGTTGGTCTTATTTTATGTAACTTTTTTCTGTCTTTTTAAGAATATCATATCTGGTTATTTGTGTTGTATTGATAATAATGTGAATGCTGCTTACCTTATTCACTTGATTTTTATTATTTATTATTATAAGTTTTCTTCAACAAAAAAAACCCTTAGTAGAAATCATTAGTAGAAAAGAAAAACATAATAACTTTAGGGTAGGTCATATATATAATTCATCATTTTAAATCCGGTGGGAAATTATTAATCTGGTCATTCAAGATCTTTCTTTTATCCCATGCCGCCACCTGGTGGCCAAACTGAGGTCTAACAATGATGGATGAAATATTCAGATCTTTTATTTCAGTAAAAGTAAGTAATAACACAAGTACAAGTCAAAGTCCTGAATAAAAACCTTACATAAGTAAAAGTGTGTTAATATTACCAGTGAAATTTGATTGTTTAATATCAAAGGTCAAAGGTCGGTGAAATCATTCCTCTCCATTTGTTACTAATATTAACAATGTTTTAGGATTATGGCATTAATGTGTAGGTCTATGTTACTACTGTAAGGTAATCTAACTACTTTATGGTGTGAAATAGTGCACTCAAAAAAATTAATAATTGCATAGTTAAAGTTTAGGTGCTTGCATCTGTCTGATTTTATTTAATTTATCATATTTTGTAAATGAATGTAATCAAATTTCATAGAATCAGCATGAATTTGTTTGTTATGAAAACAATAAAATTAAATCAGTTTCAATAAGTTTCAATGTACTTAGTTACTGTCCACCACCGCATTTTAATAGAAGGTAAGATTTCCTGTAAAGCTCAACCGACTAAAAGTGAGTCTGAGTCACTTATTTAAGTCGTAAAACAAAATTCATAAAATCGATTTTTACCAGTTTAAGTATTCATTTAAGGTCATGAACTCACAGAACATTCATGTCTTAGTTCAGCGTTTGTGTTTCTCATAAAGGAAATAAATAATTAAACAATACAATTATTGTTGATTAACTTTTATTTTATTTTGAACAGTTTGGTGTGTATGAAAACATACGATAATAATATGAAACAAAGCACAAATTTAAAAAAATAATGCCATGTATTATGAATAAACAAATTGGCCATTTTCCCTAAAATGTTAGGGGAAATGAAGTTGCAAAAAAAAAAATATATATATATATTAAGTTACTTCAACTCAAATTTTGTCTTGAAAAAAACCACAGAAATTTGAATTTAAATGACATACAAAATGAAGTTGCTCTAATTACCAACATGAAGCCCTCTGCCGTCTGGGGTCTCCCTCTCCCCCCCCCCCCCCTCACCTCCTGCGTTCATTAATAAACTAATTGGTCATTTTGTTTTGCATTAGTGCTGTGTGCTCAGCTAATCTATTTCACTTAAATACTCAGAGAATTTCAGCCCATTATAAGGAGATGGGAAAAGTCGCACATCTCTGCGGTTGTATCACCTGCATGAGAAGTGCGGCCACTTAGCCACCTGTAAGGAACTCCGCTCCTCCGCCTGATCGCCTTCCCCCCCCCTCCTCCCCGTCAGAATAAACAAACATCCCACCTCCACCTCGACCCCGGCCTGGAGAAAAAAACGTTCTCCAGGCCGCTCTCATGTTCGAAAAACATGAGCGTTGGGAGTTGTTCAGTGCTATAAATGTAGTTCACTAAATGAATGTGATCTTAGTGAACTTTAGCAGGTAGAACTTAAAATCAACACTTTATCGTCTTTTGGCCGTTCACTTCCAGGGTCGCCAACCCGGACTTTGTGTTTCCGTCCAGCGTTACTGCTGGTACCGTACTGGCTAACAAGGGATGACATTTGTTAGCCCGACAATCCGACCGATCCGTTTTGGAAATCAGTGCTCCAAACATTGATTTGGCCGCCGCACCGCCTTCCTCATGCAACCATATTCGTCAGTGCTTGGTACCGCCTGAATGGAGTACACTGATTCGTGACCACATCGTTATTGTCGAAGCAACAAAATACGATTGCTTCACTGTTTCCATTGAACGGCTTCATCAACCCAGAACATTGAGCTCCACTGGTGGTCTGGGCTCTGAGCAAAGGTCCCAGTGGAGGAAGTCGGGCCCTCATGCAGACTGTTGCTTACAGTTTCCTCAGAAACATCACACCAGTAACCCACTGGAGGTCATTCTGTAAGGATCTGAGAGTGCTCCTCCTTTTCCTCCTCACATTTAGGAGCAGATACCAGTGAGGCTGTTGGGTTGTTGTTCTTCTACGTACCTATCCAGATGCCTCCCATGGAGTCCGGAAACTGGTGGCGGCGGCCGATGACTCTGCTGAGGCTTATGAATGATGAGGCCGATGGATCTGCGAGGACCAGGTGGAGATGGGGAGGTGGAGGTCGCGTGAACCAGCAGCCTGAAAGAACTACATGATTGGAGAGGGAGTCATATTTAACGCCAGCGGTTGGTGGTGGGGGGCTCGTCGTGGAGGCGGGACTCCGTGATTGGGTGGATGTGGTTGCTTGAATGAGCGCAGCTGGTATCAATTAATGCCCCAGACCGTGAAGCAGGTTGTTGGGACTGAGCATGTGCGAAAGGTCGGGATGATCGGGCGATACGAGCAGAAACTGTATACCGAGTGTGCGAGAGGATAGTCTTTCTGACTGAACTTTCAATAGATCTCCATCAGAAGGTATGAGATTCAAATATATATATATATATATATATATATATATATATATATACAAACCTGCTTAAACATCAAAAAGGAGTTTTGAAAAACTGTGGAAAAAGTTTATGCATCACTTTATTAGATCATGAAAATAAAAAATAAAAAACACAATAATATAATAACATGAACTACATTATTTTATCCAACCCCCCTTTTATTTTATTTTATTCTTTTTAACTTTTAGGGAATTCTTTGTAAAACACATCCACTGGCTGAATCACACATTTGGAAAAAAAATAGCAGATTCTTCCTATCCTTGTAAAATTCTATTTGTCCTTCAAAACATCCTTAAAGGAGATATTTGTCCGGGTTTATAATACTACATTAAAATACTACATTTATTTTGTATTACTTAACACTTATAGTCTATTACTACTATTTCTGTATTTGGAGGTGAAAGCGTTGGAAATAGGATGTATGGGATGTAATAGATGGAGTAATAGTACCAGTTCAGTGGTGGAGGAAGTATTCAGATATAACAAAAGTATGAATGCTGCACTGTAATACTCAACAATACTCAGAAATACTCAAACCTACATTCAAGACATGACTTTTGTAAAAGTATGAAAGAATTATCATCAAAATGTACTTAAAGGTTCAGTGCGTAAGATTTAAGGGGTATTTAGTGGTATCCACGTGAATAAATAGAATGTCATATTGATAATTAGGTATTTTGTGTGTACTCTCAGCTTAAAGTACAAATATATTTTTTGAATACTTGTTTAGAAAAAGGCCTTTTGAATTTCCTAATCGAGCAGATCCTGGTTTCCTAACGGAGGCCGCCATGATGGATTTACAGAACTTGTTCTTCACAACTGACTCGGAGAATGAATATTTTAATACAAACATTGATGGGGGGGCCGCACTAACTGTCGCTTATTTTCATCCTGATGGGGTTATTTCACTAGACGTACGCTTTATAGACAATCCTGAAATGCCCCCAATCCCCTGCGTTGTACAAGCAAACCCCATGATTGAGCTCCTCAAATTAAACGCAGAGATATTATATGTGGCAGATAAAGGCTGGTGTATGTGTATACAGCTCCCTCTGGTGGACATAGATGGTAATGTGCAGCCAAGATCCTTCCATAGGCTCAAAAATCCCATTTTTTGCACATTTTGTATCCATTGTCTATTCAACTGGTCCAAACGGCGAGTACTCCCGGTCCTGTCCCGCAAGAACTGTGTAGAATAACAAGAACATTATGGTATTTCTATAAATAAAAAAAAATTGAAGTAGTTATGAACAAGTTTCTGAGCAAAAGAATCGATTGTTAAATGTCATGATGACGTCTTTAATTAAAAAAAGACCTAGACCTAGAATGTTGGTCCAGTTCTTCCTCACTGTGAGGAAGAACTGGACCAACATTCTAGACCAACATTGTATATTTCTATCGCCATATATCTCCAAACGTTTCAGGGCCACTATTTACTTTAATAGTTAACGTTTTTAACAAAAAAAACACAGTTTTCTGGACTTAATATCTCTGCGTTTAATTTGAGGAGCTCAATCATGGGGTTTGCTTGTACAACGCAGGGGATTTGGGGCATTTCAGGATTGTCTATAAAGCGTACGTCTAGTGAAATAACCCCATCAGGATGAAAATAAGCGACAGTTAGTGCGGCCCCCCCATGACTGGATTACGTAAACTCAAAATGATCTGTTGAACATGGATTATGAAAGTCAGGCTAAACTAAGTTGAGCAACATAAATTTAAGAAAATATTATATCTTCTCTTTATTTGCTAAACTTTGCTTATTTATTCTGCTCTATACGAACTAATCTAAGAAAAGAAAATACGATGCCGCTTCGGTCAGAGTCAAATGAATCTATCGGCGTCAAACCCGCTAAAGTAGGCTAAGATACTAAGTTTAATTAAGTTGGGTTTAAATGCATGTATTGAATTGAAGTTTTGGAGGGGCCACACTTGTGTTTGTCCTGAAAGGGGTCTCACAGGAACTGCTGCTTCCTGCTGGAGAAAAGGGTCCGTCGTCCGAACATCAGGGGAACTTCAGGCGAGCTCCTCCCGTTAGCGGCGGCGTCGGCGGCGGCGTCAGAAGTCATTGTTCATCTCGAATGCGAGCCTTTTCACCGCGGGACAAAGACCTGCTCCCACTTCAAACGCCGGTAATGAAAGCTAATGACTATTAGATGGAGCCGAGGGGCCGCCCCCCGCCCCCCGCCCCCCCCCGCAAATAAAATGCAAAGCAGGTTTTTAAAAGCGACCCTAAAAGCTGCGCTGGGTGGAATGAAGAGCGTCCTCCTCTACTGGAGCTGCGGGTTATTGCTCTCCATGAGAACTTTCACACCTTCTCAGAGGTGCATTATGCTGCTGAACCGGGTCATGTGACCAAAGGCAGGTTTGTTGAGAGATTGTGAGGAATGATGTCATTTAGTTCTAATAACGATAACGGACAATTTAGACAGAACTTAAGACTTTAGTCTTTTTTCTTTTTTTTATTCTGTATTTTGATTGGTTCTAAACTGAGCATATTTGGGTTTGAACTGTTTGAACTGGGTCGGGTCCGTATGAGTTACATTTGACCCATCTAAGTTACTTGGATCATGTCCAGCTTCAGGTTCTGGTTCTGGAGGTGGTGGCCACGGACCATTTCTCTCTCCTCGTCCTTCTTGACTGATTTCTCTCTAGTTTTACATTTTGCTGGTGTCCTTGTCTCCACTGGTACCATGATGTGGTACCTGCAGCCCATTCGGGTTCCACAAGGAGTCCAGCCCCAGGACAGTTTGCAATGTCTCCCAGCACAGTCTCAGGAACGTAGAGGAGATGCCAGGAGACGGGCCGTTACACCAGGAGAGATGGACTGGACCATAGAAGGACAACAACCCAGCAGCAGGAGTGGATTCTGCTCCTCAGTGTGACGAGGAACAGGAGGAAAACTTCCAGAACCGTACAAAACCGGCTGCTGCTGTGATGTCTCTGACCAAACTGTCAGAACCAGTCCCCATGGGGGAGGGATTAGGGCCAGACGTCCTCTAGTGGGACCTCAGCTCACAGTCCACCACGCAGCTCGATTGATGAACACCAGAACTGGCAGGTTCTCCATTGGCTCCCCGTTCTCCTCACAGATGAGAGCATGTTCAAAGAGAGAAGGTTCTGCTGCCCTGAAACATCATATAGCAGGACCGGTTAGGTGGTGGGTCAGTGATGGCAGATCCTTGGAGGGTTTCACAGACCTTCACGTGTCAGAGGTCAGAACTTAAGCTTGAGCGTTTGGACCCTCACTCACCTACTGAGACACATTATGAGTTGTTCTGATGAAAATTCACTCCAGCTGGATCAGCCTTTGATTCTGGAAGGGATTTTTGACTTTTGTGTGTTTATGATTTTAGTTCCCTTACGTCATTCAGATTTTGAACAACTTGCAAAATCAATACAAATAAAGATTTTAAACTTGAATATCCGGTCCAACCTGTGACCTCAGGGTTCCCTTAATTGTTCTTTATTAGTGCACATTTGAATCAGAACACACTTAAACACCTGTCACCTGATGTGGAGGAAGATTTTAGATGTTTGAGGTCAGAGAGGTCCACACAGATGGAACACAAATCTGTACGGAAGCCAAAAGCGCTCATGTGGGAAATTATTCATTTAGTGCAGTTATTTTGAGATCAGGAGACGATTATTTTCAAGATTTCACGATAACGAAGCTCGTTTCCTCACGATGACGGTTAATTATCTCACTATCAAGCAAAAACATTTGTTTTTTATTCTGAGATAAAGAATAAAAAATAAAAAAAAGCCACCATGACAGCTTTTGGCTTCCATAGTATTTCCTTTTTTTAAATTTTTTAAATTGCGATTCCACAACATAAATCACATTTGTTTTTACGCTAATTATGTTTTAAAGCACGATAGAATGACTGAATCATAAAACTGGTTGAACTTCACCTCAAGTATCAAAAAAAAATAATCCTTTTTTTTTTTTTAAATCAGCACTTAGAGACTTTATGTTTAAAAAAAATAATCAGAGCTAAAGCTGTATGAGGAACTTTCCTTAGAATTTGTCCCCATGTTCTCCTTTGCTTTAATTTGATTCTTAGAAAGCGGTTTTCAAACGGACCTGTTGGTAAAATAAGACTAACAATGAGGAAAAAATGAAACGACATTCAGGATGTTGGTGTCAAAGTGAATCCAAAACAAAATTTTGAAAAACGCCCCTGGTAGAAAATCCGGCACAGGGACGACACAAGTGATGAGACGGAATGAAGACACCAGAACAGAGCCTTAAGAACCCGGCCGGCGTTGTGTTGTCTCCAGCCGCTAAGGTTCTCTGTGCTAATTGGGACGATGAGCCTGGTGACCCCAGCCCCTGGCCTCCCCGGGACCCTCCAGGTTTTCTCAGGCCTCTGGCTGCTTCTTTCTTTCCCTCAATGGGATTAGGTTGGGCTGTGGCGAGAGGAGGAGGAGGAGGAGGAGGAGGGGAGGGGGCTCACATCCCTGACTGATCACATCAGAAATGGCTCTCTGGGTTTTTTTTACATTTTTTTTTACACAAATTCTGCTCCTTCAGCCCTAATCGGACCGAGGAAGGACACCGGGGGGCGGACAAGAGAGAGAGAGAGATCAACCTTGTTACTGTTTATTAAACTTCTCTCTTTGATACTGTAAGCTGCCTCCGACGAGAGAAATCCCAAAAGTATTTCTACATAGATTTATTTATTTTTAATCTCCACTTTCTGTCTGAGGGAATTCCTTTTTTTTTTTTTCCTCTGGAGACAAATGTTTTTGGCATTAACCCTTTAATTTGGGCCATATATTAATTTGTCATATTAGATATTCTAAATTCAGCATGAAATGAGAAACTTTTTTTTAACTTTTTAACAGTAAAAAACCCAAAACTTGTATGTTTTTAATTTGACCCTCATTATTTTTTTTATTTTTTTTTGACTGTATCAAGTTAAATAATTCTGTTTAGTAAGTCCTCCCCTACTTTAATATGCCAAAAGAAATCCTACTTATGTAATTAGACTTTTCCCAATAGCCAATATTAATACTTCCTCCTTAGGGGCCGCGTTGACCCGTGGTGTCCCTCAGGGCTCCTTACTTGGTCCCTTACTCTTTAGCGTATACATGCTACCACTGGCTACGTTAAATAATGTCCCACATGCCAATGTTTGCTGGCAGGTTTCTCAGGATATCACCTCTGTGACCTGACAATTAATTCTTCTTTAGGACCTTTTTTTTTGAGATTTTCAGGATCGAGAGGAGTTTTTAGAAAAAAAAAGGTTTTTCTTGCACTTCCACATCTTTAGATTCATTCAAAGCGTATAATGAGCTTTTCATTTCCACAGCTGCAAAGTTACTGAGTTATAAGATGTGAGTTTTAAGTCTCAAAAATCTAAATAGGCAGAATTTAAATTTTTAAGGAAAATTGACGAGAGATTTAATAGAAATAGTAATAATTCAAAGAGAAGGTTATGAACGATTTTGTGATTTTATACTAAAAAAAAAACCCAACTCTTTCCCTAAAATGTTTATAACGGAAGGTATTTCCATATAGTGTCTTTTAATATTAAGCTTTTGTGTTGATCTAACTTAATTTCATTGAGTTGCGTCAATTTAATTTAAATGAGGTTGATTCAACTTGGTTACTTGGATTAAATCCAACTTTATTAAAGTTTAGTTTGTCCAGCACGTTTTTACAACAGCAACATAAATCTACTAAATTAAGTTTATCCAACCCAAATAAATGAAGTTGGCCCAACAAAATTGCTTGGCGCTGAAAGAAACCCATTGGATCACGTTAAAAACCCTTTTCAATACAAAAAGGGGAAAAATACCAGAAATGTTCATTTAAGTCCAGCTTTTATCGAACAAACGCGTAAACTCGACTCTATCGCTTCATGTCAACGTAACTGAGTCTTGTAAAAGTGAAGTTGTTGGCTTTCGTGGAAGTCGTACAAGTTTTCATCGCGCAAAAATGTAACCTTTTCATAAAAAACCAACAAAAAAACATTTAAATGCAAGTGAAGTAAATGTAACAATCAGTCAATCTTTATTTGCCGCATTCCAAATATCTCCTTTATTTTCCCATCAGCCTCCTCGGTTGGAGACGACTGTTCCCCAGAGGACTTTCAGGTTGACCAGCCCAGTTAGCTGCTCTGATGGATTCATCTGCTACATCCCAATCCTTTCTTCACGCCGTCCTCTCTCCTGTTTCATCCCTCATGTCTGCCAGCCGGGCTTCAGCCGACAGCGGGAGTCCTCTTCCACCTGACGGAGAGATGTCGCCGGTGAATGGAGGGGAGACGAGACACCTGCTGGCGATGGGTGGGCCCGAGAGGACCCCCCGCTCACAGAGAAGCAGCGAGTCCGGGCGTGGAGGCTGTTTAAAGAGATTAAACGGTGAGACCCGGCTCTCCAGCGCCGAGACAGACTGACCCCTACCACCGCTGGGTTACGGAGATCCCAGCTAATCCCCGAGATGGTTATTTATTTACTTATCTGATATCAGAGGGGGGGGGAGGCCGGGTCCACCTCAGACTTCAAGCGACGATCAGACTCTGGAGGAAATGTCTCATCATCTTCAAGCTGAGCACGAAGAGGCGATTCAGCATTTTCCCGTGACCTCACATGCCGGGTGAAAGCGACGGCTGCAATCCTGAGGGGCTCAACAAAGCCCACTGTAAACCCTAATGCTCCGGTTAATTATTATAACCCCTTTCATGTCTTCAGCCAAACTTCACAACAACAAAAAAAAAGACATAACAAATGGCTAATCTTGAAGGCTAACGAACTGAATGCTAACATAAACACATAGCGACTAATTTAGCATTAGCCTGTGAAATAAAAGAAATACTTCTTGCTCACGTTTAAGGCGTCGCAGTTCAAACGCGTTCTAGAAATTAATGTGGAATGTATTTATTTTTTTGTTAAAAATCCCAAATTTTGGCGACAAACTACTTCCTGTCGCAGACGTGAGACACGGATTATTTTCCCTGGATTCATCCATCGTCCAATAATTCACCATCATGAAGTTTGGAAACTGAATAATCTTTGCTTTATAACCAAGTAAAAGTCCAGATCCACATTTACGCTCATGTACGCCGACGACTCTCTCTCCTCCGTCTCATACCGATCGCTACGGCTATATCGACTTTAGCGCTTTGTTTGTTTGTTTATTTGTTACGGAAGAACTTCTGGATGGATTTGCATTAAAATCTTACCTTTAGGGTGGGTTTTAATAAATCTTACAGGTGATTCCATTTTGGTGATGTTAGGTCATGACCTCACGACGTGACATCGTGATAACGTCGTCTTAACCACTGCAGCACTTTTTTTGTTGTTGTTGCAGTAACTCGTAAATTATCGTTTACAGTCCGACGATCAATCGGGCTAATCGATTGTTTAGTATTATATGTAGTATATAATAATAGGTTCTAATACTCTCATCTGCTTCATCTGTGATTTAGAAAATGATCCCTACACTGCAAAAAATGGGAATTTTCAAATTTACTAAACTTTATTATGTCAGAATAAAATTACAACATATTGAAATTTAAGTTTGTTGTCATTTTTAATAATTACGTGGAGCTCAACTTAAAAATGATCTGATTAAGAGAATGTTGTTTTTTTCGTGGGATAAGACGACAAATTAAATTCAGTAATTTCAATAATTATTATTATTCTTATAATTTTGAATTCTTCAAGATAACCCGACTTTATTTTTTTACTTTGTTGGAAAAAGACCCAGCAGCTTATTTTTTTTAAGTTTTTCAGTCTAGATATATGTGTGTTAATGATAATTACTGATTTTTATGACACATAAATTCACCTTTTCACACTCAAAAAGAGAAAAAAGCTGGAAAGATAATGATAAGATGGCTGGCTGTTACATTTATGTAAAAATTAAATGGCCTTTACACAAACTTATTACCTCAAATTTATAAGATTTTGTCTAAATTTCTTTATTAATTCTGCAGCAATCACTTTCCCTACTTTTTTTTTCAAGTAAAGCCATCTTATTATATTTTACAGTGTTACATTGCACCAACGTAATAAAGTTAACAATTTAAAATAAAGTTCATTCAAAGTTGTTGTTTTTTTTACCCCGAAATAAGAAAAAAGAAGGAGGAGACAAGCTTTTGCATTAATGTCACAAAATATATTTCTGAATATTTCATTCAAATGTACAAACACATGAGGTGAACTCACCGAAGAGTAGAAAATTAAATATATAATAACTATACATCTATTAAATATTCAGAGACGCGGGTCTCCCGTTTACAAATATGTACAAAAATAGTCTTCTTCTTCTTCCTCTTCTTCCTCTTCTTCTTCTTTCGGTCAGCAGGGTTCATCACACACGGAGATGTCCAGGTCGGAGAACTCCTCATCCTCCTCATCTCCTTCATCTCCGTGACCTTGCGATCCAGGACTTTTCGGAGGAGCCGCCAGGCCCAGTTTGGCCAGCTTGGCCTGCTGCTGCTCCAGGCTCTGTTTGCGCCACTTGATGCGCCGGTTCTGGAACCAAACTTTCACCTGTGGGAGAAGAAACAGCGCAGTTCTCATGTCACGTGTCGAAAACACGATGATGGAACTTTTTAAATGATTTCAGAAATGATCTGGGCTTCTGAAGTTTCCTACCTGAGCCTCCGTGAGCTGCAGCGATGACGCCAGGAGGAACCTCTCCGATCCGACCATGTACTGCTGCCGCGCGAACTCCTTCTCCAGCCTGGAGAGCTGCTCGCTGGTGAAGCTGGTGCGCATGCGCTTGGACTTCCCACTTTTGCTCTTGAACGGATGCAGCCCTGTGTTGACTTTGGACATAGAAGCTGCAAGATAAATAAAAACCGAGATTGGATACTTTTTTTTAATCATCTTCTGTCTCCTGGATCGACACCTCCTGGATGTGAGGAGAACCGCCTTTATATACCTTGTGCGTAAAACGCTCCTCTGCAGGAGGGCTGGAAGCCGAAGGACGGGCAGCAGTAGACGGAGTATCCCGGCTGGCTGTGCGGCATGTTCGGGGAGTAGAGGTATGGCGGTAAACCGATGTGTCCGCCGAGAGGCAGGAGTGGAGACGCTGGCTGATATTTCTCCCCGCATTGAGTCGGACTCGTGCTGCAGAGGCTCGTGTCCTCGGGTTTCGCGAGTAACGCATCGATAGTGAACGATTTCCCACTGGGAGGCTTCGTGGGGGAGGCGCACTGGCTGAGTGGGTGAGGCGGGTAGAGCGACGACGCTGCGTAATTACGCACGGAATATCCATAAAGTCCAATCGGTCCGTTCGGCGCCTGCATTCTTCCAGGAGTTACTTCTTAAAAATGAAAGTGGAGGAAAAAAACTTCTTGTTGCTCCTGGTGCGACTGGGAAGTGGCTGCTGCTCCTCTGAGGAGCCTCCTCCTTTATAGTCCGGACGGACACGGAGGTGTCAACAGCCCCCCGCGGACCCTTTGTCTTTCTAAGTAGCAGATGAGAGGAGCCAACATCCCGACAACGTATCCAATTAATTGGTGGAGTAGTACAAGCTGCGATTGTCAAACATCCTCACCCTTTGAATGACAAGCCTTTTGAAGGGGGGGATTTAGTGGGCTACAAATTCTTGCATGGATCTTAAGTCCAAATGTAATCATTGCTGCTGGGAAAAGCCTTGATGTCACCAAATCATCCTATTAGGAGCCTTTTAAGTCCCGGCTGGCCGACAGATGCTGGAAGCCTCGTCACGATCACAGGCCCAATCTCAGCAGCAGAACTTTTACTGGCTCCGACTCCCTCCGCTGACGCTCCTCCGGTTCCAGGATCCAGCGGGTTGTAATTTATGTGTTTCTCAACCAGCCGCAAACCCAGAATGGCCCCTGAGTGTAAACGCGCTCCTTAATCTATTTCCCGTATAAAGTGAATGCTGCATTCTGCAAAGTGTTTCTTTTAACAGCAGCGGTGTCGCTCTTGGAATTGGATAACGGCCGCGCGTAATGGAGGCGTCAGATTCGGCGCGGTCGAGTGTGGGTGTCAGAGGGGTGCTGCTGGTTTAAGCAAACTGCAACCCCGCTAATCTCAGCCTCCGCACTGATCCACAGGTCCGTCCGTCCCGGCCTCTGACCGGACCTACAGACGGACCTGAAGGTGGCGCTGATCCATGAAAACAAACTGAGAAAAAGTTTCATTCAGACAAATCATCTTTAAAAAAAAAATATTATGAGAGATTCTCATTAGAGATTTTGGTTCAGAGCCCATAAAGTCCCCAGATGAGTGGGAACCGGGGGTGTGGGAACTAGATATTATGTAAGTAGTCATAATCCTGTGGGAACTAGAGATTATTGTAGGCAGTCCTAATCTTGTGGGAACAAGATACTTTTGTAAGTAGTCATAATCTTGTGGGAACAAGATCATTTTATAAGAAGTCATAATCCTGTGGGAACTAGAAATTATTGTAAGCATGCAGTCGTAATCTTGTGGGAACTAGAGATTATTGTAGGCAGTCCTTATCTTGTGGGAACAAGATACTTTTATAAGTTTTATAAGATAATTTTATAAGTAGTCATAATCCTGTGGGAACTAAATATTATTGTAAAAAGTCCTAATCTTGAGGGAACTAGATATTATTGTAAGAAGTCCTAATCTTGTGGGAACTAAATATTATTGTAAGCAGTCTTAATCTTGTGGGAACTAGATATTATTATAAGCATGCAGTCGTAATTTTGTGGGAACAAGATACTTTTGTAAGTAGTCATAATCTTGTGGGAAGTAGATATTATTGTAAGAAGTCCCTAATCTTTTGGGAACTAGAAATTATTGTAGGCAGTTCTAATCTTGTGGGAACAAGATCGTTTTGTAAGTAGTCATAATCTTGTGGGAACAAGATACTTTTGTAAGAAGTCCTAATCTTGAGGGAACTAGATATTATTGTAGGCAGTCATCATCTTGTGGGAATTAGACATTATTGTAAGCATCTTGTGGGAACTAAATCTAATTATATAATATATTTATTTTGGGAGAATGATCATTATTCATTCATTTTAACTTTATATAATTAGCCTTTCCTTTGTTTTGTGTTGACATTTCTGTCAGCTGTTCACCATCTTACGGTGGAGTGAAGGTGTCTGCTCTCGGTTTTAACGGTTCTCAGACGGTACTTGTACTTGTTGGGGGAACTAATTAATGAAAGACATCCGGACGCACAGGTAGCCTGGCCGCTAACTTCCATTAATAAGAACATGTTTACTCTAGATAATAATTTCTTCCTACGCGCAAGTTAAGCGCTTTTGTTCCCCAAAGTGGATAATAAGATAAATCTCTTGTTCCCACAGGATAAGCGCACGTGACCAGGACTGAACCCTGCGCGGCTTCTTTGAAGGCAGAGATTCTCCTCCTCACAAAGACTCTGCTCTCTTTCAACTGGGATTACTGCCAGCTCTGCAAACGTCGCCGCCTCATTTCCATCAGTCGGAGGTGGCGGAACGTCCGCGCGCGGCTTTAAGTGACTGTCAGAACACATTTAGACGGCGAACAGAACTTTCTCTCCGCCTTTGAGCTGGAAGCGTCTGTTGATTCTGCGCCACTGACACCACGGCGTCTAATGACGAGCGCAAACACGGAGCCTCTCCACACGGACGTCACAATGAGACCTGTCCCCTCTGATGCTGCTCGGACCCGACCACCCACCCACGGGGGGGGGGTTTACTGACGGGCCGAACCATTAGGACCGTTCAGCCAGAAGAACCCCGACCCATCTGGGCTCAGTGGAATATTTTAGGGGGGGGGGATATAAATTAGACTGTTTTTAACATTCCATTCACTGAATGTGACTTTGGGCTTTTGATAATAATTTATATATAAAATGATTAATTCATAAATAAATCAGGTTTTTTGGGTTTTTTTTTTTTTTCTTTTTGATGAAGAACACAGATTTTCCTCATTTGTTTAGCAAACCCCACAACCTCTATTCAAATTCTAACTTTGCTAATTAGGTTTTTCTACCAAAAATATTTCAATCATATTTAATTTTTTAAAGAAAGTTATTTTCTTTTTTTTCTAAGTGACTTACATCGGAACAAAGTGACTTTCTTTCCTTTTGCCTTTTCTTAAATCAAACTAAATACACAATTAGAAATAATAATGATGATAATATACTATAATTGTCTATATAATAATAAACAGCAATTACTAGAATATATTTGCTGCTTTCTGGTTTATTTCTACCAGTTTCATAAATATTGAAACGGAGACGCCTTGGAGATTAATCCATCCCTTCACGAATTAATATGACAAAAAGAAATCTCTGGTTTCAAATATATTCTTATATTATTTCTATAATAATATATAAAGTCTAATATTTGATCATCTCAATGTTTAGGCCTTTAAATGTTTTTTTGTTTTTTTTACACACACAGTTCAAGGAGAATTTTTAATTTTTGGTGACCGGAAAAAAAAAAACTAGCCCCATATAAGTGTTCTACACTCTAATTTTGTGTATTTTAATACACACTTAGAGTTTTTGAATTCATATTAAAACGTCTTGCATTTAAAAATAATATGAAAATAAAATGTGAAATTTCAGTTTCAACAGAAAAAGAACTCCAAATGGGGATTTTGAGTGAACTGAGTTAAAGGAATAAATAGTTTAAAACTGCCCCAAAGAAAAAACTGCATCGACATAAAATGAACTTCAAAGTAAGTTTTTCATTTGATTACTTCTAGACCTGCAATGGAATTTAAATGTCACTGGTAATAATCTGAAAATTCTCATGGAACTTACAGAAATGTATTAATATTTGTCTGTATGTGTAATATTCACACAACTCTTTCCCCGAGGTGGTCCTCCAGTAATCTAATCCACACTTTCTCCTGATGCTGGAGAGAAGGATCTGGGGAGAAGGATCTGGAGAAGATGATCTGGAGAGAAGGATCTGGGGAGAAGGATCTGGAGAAGATGATCTGGGGAGAAGGATCTGAAGTGAAGGATTTGGACAGAATGATCTGAAGAGAAGGATCTGGAGAGAAGGATCTGGGGAGAAGGACAGTAGAGAAGGTTCTCGAGTGGAGGATCTGGGGTGGAGGATCTGGAAAGAAGGATCTGTGAGAATAATTTGGGGTGAAGGATCAGGAGAGAAGGTTTTGGATTTGAGGATCTGGAGAAGATGATCTGGAGAGAAGGCTCTATGAGAATGATTTGGAGTGAAGGATCAGGTGAGAAGGATCTGGAGAGGAGGATCTGTACAGAAGGACCCGTGAGAATGATTTGGGGTGAAGGATCAGGATAGAAGGTTCTCGAGTGGAGGATCTGGAGAGGAGGATCTGGAGAGAAGGATCTGGAGACAAGGTCCTGGAGTGAATTATCTAGAGAGAAGGATCTGTGAGGATGATTTGGGGTGAAGGATCAGGGGAGAAGGTCCTGGAATTAATTATCTGGAGAGAAGGTCCTGGAGTGAATTATCTAGAGAGAAGGACCTGTGGGGATGATTTGGGGTGAAGGATCAGGGGAGAAGGTCCTGGAATGAATTATCTGGAGAGAAGGTCCTGGAGTGAACTATCTAGAGAGAAGGACCTGTGAGGATGATCTGGGGTGAAGGATCTCTGCAGCCTCAGATCTCCGAGCTGCTCTGGAGCTGCAGAGAAGGTAGAACCTTGTGTATTGGAGCCAGACAGTGAATACACGGACCGCAGTCCCACAGAGAGACCTCCTTTCATAGTTATGACCCGAGAGGAGAAAGAACCTGAGGAGCTGCTCTCTAATGACTCCACCAGTCACCCGCCCAAACGAGCCTCTGAAGATCTCCTCATTCAGTTTCTGTGGAGGCTGACATGAAGAATGGAACGTCCCGCTGAGTCTTCACCACATTTATCTCCTCATCTTTTCACCCGCGACACAGTCATTAGTGGGGGAATTATTCTAATCATTGTCTCCGCTTAAAAGTAGCAGCAAAAGTTCTGCATTACCAGATTCTGAATGTTATTTGAATGACAGGTCGGGTATAAGCGTCCCAACAAACTAATACTCACGCCGAGAGATTCTTTCAACATGCTGTGGAAACCTGGGAGGATTTTGAGCTGGTTTTTATCCTGTGTTCAGTAAAACAGAAAATACAGGGGCCACAAAAAAAGTTCTTACGGGAGAGAATAATACATCATACATTTTACATTTTACAATCACTACACAGATGAACAAATGAAAGAGAGGAAGAAAGACAGAAAGGACAGAAGGAAGGAAGGAAGGAAAACCTTATATGAGACTATTTGCTGCATTTGAGTTTTGATGCCAACTCATTAAGTTTTGTTCACGCAATATATTTCATATTATAAAAAAGTAACGATGTTGTGTTTTATGTACTTATTTCTTACGAGCAATGAAAGTGATCGGTCACTTAATATAAGTATAGTTATAACACAGTAATAATAGTTTAAAACGAGCATAGTAATAAAACAGCAATGACAGCTTCATATAAGTATAGTTATAACACAGTTATAACAGCTTCATATAAGTATAGTTATAACACAGTTATAACAGCTTCATATAAGTATAGTAATAAAACAGCAATGACAGCTTAATATAAGTATAGTTATAACACAGTAATAACAGCTTCATATAAGTATAGTAATAAAACAGCAATGACAGCTTAATATAAGTATAGTTATAACACAGTTATAACAGCTTCATATAAGTATAGTTATAACACAGTTATAACAGCTTCATATAAGTATAGCACCAAAAAATTGGAGATAAAGATTGAACCAAATCTATTATGTGATACATTCCTGGACCTGAAATTTAGAATATTTAAGTCAATTAATCCAACATGGATTTGGGTGAGTTAAAACCAGAGGTTAACTCAAATAGGGATAAAACCAACCCTAACCAGATGAAACCCAGATAAGACCAGGAAGGTGTGGAGGACAACCACTACGTCGCCTTTGGCTGCCAGGTTTCAACTGCCCACTCCGTAGGCGTCGAGGGTCTAGCCTATGAAACATCCATGAAGAGGGGGGCCATCCTGATGACCCCAAAGAGGGACCTACTATCCCTTTCACCACTCCAATCAGACTGCCCTCATCAAGAGTGTCACGTTTCCACAGGGGTTGAAACATCACGTCCTGTTAGTCCTACTAAAACGTGAGTTTTTGGCTTATTTGGTTATTGTGTTGTTTGTTCATTTGTTAATAAATCCCATGGAGTTTCCTTTTACAGGAACAACGTCTTCTGCGGCTGATTTTGGGTCAGAGTTGGAGTATTTTTTAGCTATTTTCGGCTCCATAGGGGCATTTAAGTTTACGACGTTATACACAAAAATCACTAAATAAAGTAATAAAATAAATATCTAGGTTCATAAACCTACTGGCAGTGTTTTCCGGTCTTAACAAATTAAATTTAAGAATCTACTTTACTCAGTTCATTTGATGTAATCCATTTCCCAACCTATTTATTTATTGTTTTTAAGTAAAGTCAATGAATTACGTTTTGAGTTCTTCTTCCTCCGTAGCAGACTTCATTTCAACGTCTGTCAGAACACGATTGGACGCTTCCCCTGAGCCCGCCTCCTCCGCAAGACAGGTGAGACGTATCCACAGTCAGTTCCGATCTAACCTTCCAGCTCCGTTCACACGTGATTGAAGGGAACAAAAGCGTGGAGAAACACCGTCATCATTAATATGATTGAGGTGAAGGAGGGGGAGGAGCTTTTCTCACCTGCCCGACACTTTTAACAGCCACTATCATCTCAGCCTTTCCTGTCCACCAACATCTAATGACTTTATGAAGCCCTTTACAAAACCACCCAGAACCAACGGCCTCGGCCACCCAGTCACTGGGACATTCTGGGCCATGGCCCTCACCTTGACTTGAGAAGATGTCCTCTACCCCTTTTTCCACCGAGCTGGTTCCAGGGCTGATTCGGAGCCAAAGCCTTACTTAGCACCAGTTCTTTACTTTTCAAATGCCTAAGCACCAGCTTCTGGCTCTCCAAACTGGTGCCAGACAAGCACCGACTCTTTTCTGGTTTATAGCCAAGAACCGATTACATCATGGACTGGGGGCGGAGTTATGCGACCGACAAGACCGACACAAACACTGAACCGCCATTTTTAAAATTACTGACAAAAGATTTTTTTTTTCTTGCACAGCAAGGAACAGAACTTGCATGGAGGCGATGAGCTCCTCCATCTTCGTTGTTGTGCTTAAGTATGGCGAGAGCGTTGCCGGGTAAACAGACAGTGACGTACCGACGTCATACGGTGACGTAATGGCGTGGTTCTGACTTGGCTCCTCGCCGATGGAAAAGCAAACAGGTTCTTAGGACGTGCACGAGTCACCAGCACCGAAGTAGCACCAGGTTCTTTTTGGTGGAAAAGGGGTAGTAACTAGAAGACCAGGTGACCCCGTCGGGCTCCAGCACCCATCCAGGATCTGCCGGGGGCTGGCGAAGGTTCGGTGGTTTGCAAACTGAAGCACCTACTCTGAAGCTGCAGAAAACGAAGACGCAAAAACATGTTTTTTTAAGAGAAAGGAGGTGCACGTGTGAAACTATGTGTGTAAAAAAAAGATTCCTCATCATTCTTTTAAAGTCGTATTAATCTAGCCGTCCATCATTTGTGTAAACTTAAAGAGAATAAAGTGATTTTTACTGTAAAAGAAAATAATCCAATGCATTCCATTCTCACTATAATCTGACACTAATGAAAAGCAATAATAACAAAATATAGAAACCATTAAAATGAGGCTCGGAAAGATAAAATACAATAAAATTAAAAAAAGCCGATTACTTAGGACGATAAAATGTAAAACAGGATAAAAAACAATCAAAAAATAAATCCAACAAAAAGGTTGAAATTAAGCTGAAATAGATGATGAATAATTAAAAAAACAACAACAAAAAGCATCAATTTAAGTAAATGCAAATGAAAGCTGAGAACAACATAATGACATCATCTTAAAATCAACTCCTGTTTGCAAAAAGTCCAACATCAAAAAGTTGATTCCCGCCTATGAGAGGGATTTATGTACATTTAACATTAGTTGTATATTTAAAAAAAAACAACATGTTATTATATACAACTGACAACATCTGAAAAACAATGACATGAAACCAGGATTTAAATGAATATTTCTGCCTGAGCGAGGAAGTTGCTGGTTCCCACTTTAATCTGACAGGAAGAAAGTTCTGGGTTCTGAATCCGTTTGCATGAGATAATAAAACGGTATGGATTCATCTTCATCCTAGCGACAACACGCGCAGCGAACGCCACGACACAATGGAAGCGTTTACGGAGGACACATAAAAGCGATGCACACCCGGATGCGGACGTTTCATTTAGCGCATAAAACAGTTCGTGATATCTCGATTAGCCGCGCTAGCTTCGCTTTAACTCCCGGGTCATGAGGTCATGTGACTTAGAATAAAACGTTAATTAACATCGTGAAAACAACAAGGTGTGTTATACTTTCTTAAAAACCTGGACGCTGGACGAGTCGCCAGTTCATCACAGGGCCGACGCCCAGAGTGAATTCACCCTCGCATTCACTCCCACCGCCAGTTCATGAAAAAACCCATTTGATTTTAAGGGGCCCAGTTGGAAACCTCGTCTTCTGAAGACTCTCGGTTGAAACATTTGCAAATGTCTCCTTTGTTCACGTCTTTTAAAATCACCATTAAGTTCAAAGGTAGATTATCCTTAAAGCTGATATCTCCAAAATCTTTAAAGGCATTTTGAAGGGAACTGTTCCTTTAAAAGTCAACCTATAATACTGAGGCCCAAAAGTTTGTAACGATAAAAAAAAAAAATGACTTAAATGTTGTTGTTTACCGTCAAGTCTTTTGAAAATCCAATGTCAGAGCAGGGAAATATATTTGAGACGCTGCAGCTCCACTTGGAGCTAATTTAGCACCACCTCATTAGCAGTAAGCAGTCTCTACGATCAGTGCAATGCATTGTGGGCAGGTGTTAATAATTTCACCATAAAGACACAAAGAGAGTATTTCTAACCCTCCACCAGTCTCTCTAACCCGGGTTAGATTAGCACACAATCAGATAACCGGTTAAAAGTGAAATGACCCGACTAATCCCGGCGCTGATTCGGCCTTTCTGCGCGTCGCTATGCAGATTCTGTGAGTTCTGCGTTTGCACGTGTGGCAGGGGGGAGGACCCCCACTCTCTGGAGATGTGTTCTCCAGCTAAGCAGCCATTAGCATCGACACCGGCGCTGTTGTGCTGAACGAGCTGCTCTCTTCTGAACTAACAGCGGCCGTATTCACAGAAACGGCCTCCATATCATTACTAACGTAACGAGGGATTAACTCCAAGAACCGTTTCGGTCGGGAGGACAGGGTCGTCCCAGGAGGAGAAGAGGTGTGTGTATTAGAGCTGTCTGACCCAAACAGTCCGGATGAGAACAGAAACGGGTCAGACCAGGTTTATGAAGAAGGAGGAATTTAAATATGACAAAGATCTGCACAGATATGGAGACAAAAAGAGAGGGTTTATTTTTGTTGATAAAAGTGAGTATAATATGAGCTGTTAATATATGTGTAAACCATGATATATAAATGATAGATCTCCTACAGTCGATTCATATTCACCAAATTTGGAGTAAATCGGACCAACCGTTGAGAAATTATGGTCAGAAAACTGTGATTTTTTTTAGATAGTGCTCCCCTAGTGGTATGGACATGCAACTGAGCTTTCCAAAAATCTCAATCCGGTGTTTTCCTCACCCTGTGATCATGGATATCTCGATTACATGAAGTTATTTCATAAGAAAAATGCATTTTAGACTCAAGTGAATGGAACAGCCCGCCACTGAAGAGTGTTTTCTACGTTAGCACAATCTCATCAGGGAGATTAAACCTCAACTCAGCTCAACTATCAGCTCATATTCAGGAATTCAGGTTTATAGGCCTTCCTCTCTCTTACAGCCTCATTAAGTAACACAATTAAAACGAAGGTTTTGATTCTAAAGCTGATGTTCATCCTTTATTCTGTTTTTTTTTTTTATCCTTTAAAACCCAAAACTCATACAGAGTCGGCTCCGGGGGGGTTTCACGGACCCCTCTGACGCTCTCTCATTAGAGATTATCTTCCTCCTCTTCTTTCTGTGTATGATGACCCGAGATTCTTCACAAATGCATAAAATGTAAACGTCCTGCAGACATTTCACTTAATTGCTAGGCCACTTTCTAAAAGCAATCATCGCAGCGTTTTAAAGGGGCTCCTTCCAGGTGCCGGTGGAAGGACCCCCCCCCCCTCTCTACATCTTTAATGGAGGTGAGAATTGGCAGGTTGGACTTTAACACTTGACCTCTGTTTACACTTCCTGTGGGTGTCGGTGCTGGTCCATAAAGAGCTGCTGGCAGGATTGTGCTGCGTAGAAAGCGCCGGAGCTCCCCGGCGCTGCGAGCTGAATGCACTTCTGCTCCTGGGCTGTGATTATTAGGACCGGCCATTTCCTCTCCTCACATTCTCTGTTTGCTTATATTACGGCAACACTTCCTCAACGCCCACCCACCCACACACACACACACAAGACACACACACACACACACACACACACATCCAGAGCTTTTCAAAGAAAATGATGACAGACCAGTCGCCTTGACTTGTTTGGCTGGTAATGGAGTTTTAATGAAGCCAAAGACGGAGAAAGTTGTTTCTTTTGGGTTATTTTGACTATTATTTTTGATCTATCGATTAATGGTTTTGGTCTGTAAAAGGTCTTTAAAGCCCCTCCACTAGTGGCCCCGACAATGAACCCAACTTCCCAAGTATAAATGGTCACATGAGCACAATTACATTGCAAGAACTCCAAATCTTACAAAGTATAAATGGTCACAATTAAGGCTACAACTAATTTATATATTCGATAAAACGTTTATCGAAACGACTGAATCAACTATTCGGATTATGGATTTTTTTTTTTTCCCCACTGGATAAATAAAGGTTAATAGAAATAAAATAAATAAATAAATACCACAATTACTAAATGGCTGTTATTTAGCAAATTTGCTTTTACCTTTAGTTTTTAGTTGTTTTTAGGCACATGCCAGCTGTGAGATACTTTTAAAAAAATACGACTGTTAATGAACTTTTTGAACTGCTTTTATAACCTCTTATAACCTCTCAGTCGCGTTGATCAATGCCTCCTCCTCCTGTTTCACATGTGGTGTTCCTCAGGGCTCCACCCTGGACCCCTGCTCTTTAGCATATACATGTTGACTCTGGGTCATATTATAAAAACAGGACATTAAAGGGGTTCAAATGGAGAAAAGTCAACATGTCCTTGTGTTCTTTTGACGCACTTGCTCTCTTTTGGGAGCGGATGTTTCCTGCAGCAGAGAATAATCTCCATGCTCTGCTGGAGTAGAAGGATCTCGCCAGCTTCTCAAGTGTTGTAAACAGCCCTCATTTTCCCTCCACCATCTCAAAGGATCATCTGTTTTAGGTGTTCGGAGGCTCGGCGAACTACATCTGAACTTCATTTCTCACTATTTGGATCCTCCTCCTCCTCTTCCTCTTCCTCTTCCTCTTCCTCCTCCTCCTCTTCCTCCTCCTCCTCCTCCTCTTCCTCCTCATCTTCCTCCTCCTCCCTGTAACGGTCTGTGTCAGACGGAAGGAGGTTGTCCAGTGTCCCCTCTGCCTTGAACACTGAACCTTGGCTGCTGTCCGCACCCTTGTATCCCACTCTCCTTCCATTGATCCAAGTCTCCTTCCTTGTATCCCAGTCTCCTTCCATGTATCCCAGTCTCCTTCCATGTATCCCAGTCTCCTTCCTTGTATCCCAGTCTCCTTCCATGTATCCCAGTCTCCTTCCTTGTATCCCAGTCTCCTTCCATATATCTCAGTATCCTTCCATGTATCCCAGTCTCCTTCCATGTATCCCAGTCTCCTTCCATATATCTCAGTATCCTTCCATGTATCCCAGTCTCCTTCCATGTATCCCAGTCTCCTTCCTTGTATCCCAGTCTCCTTCCATGTATCCAAGTATCCTTCCATGTATCCAAGTATCCTTCCATGTATTCAAGTCTCCTTCCATGTATCCCAGTCTCCTTCTTTGTATCCATATATCCTTCCATGTATCCCAGTCTCCTTCAATATTTTTTTAATCTTGATGCTAAAAGAGTCTGAAGACGTTAAAGTACACATTAAAATGTCTTCTTAAATGTTGCCCCTCTGTACGACCCCTTGCACGATAAAAATAGTGATGGGAGTTATTGTGGGTGTCACATTTCCCCCCAAAATTAAATAAAAATTAGACCCAAAGATCGTTAAAAGTAATTTGGACGCGACCCAAATTGGACTCGCACACCCGCAGATACGAACTGTTAGCCTTAATGCGAAGCGATGCAGCGATAAAGGTTTGTAAATTTGTGGCAATTTTTTAACGTGAAGAGTGTCATCGTAATTTTGTAATAGTTATTTGGTAATCTCTTAATCTTGACTGCATTTAAAAAAAAGAGTTACATAAAACCTAAAAAAATACAACATTGCGGTAGCTAGCTAACTAGCTTACAAAGACGAGTTGTCTTCGTATAGTGAGCCGAGGTGCCTCTGCTTCAGGTTCGCTTCACGTCGTCGTATTTTCTCACTTATTATTTTTAATTATCAAAAGTTAAAAAACAAACAAAAACAAATAAATCGTCATTTATAAAAAAATTTTTCGAAAGATGTTTTTTTTTCTTCAGTGTAGCCATCTTCACGTATCTATCTGACCAGATTATACATAACCAAAAATATTTAGTGTAAAGCACTTTCCGAAATTATTCGGGATTAGGGAGTCCATGTGAACCCACCCAGTGTTGAAAGGGTTTTCTGTATAGAAACATCTCATCCGTTATAGAAACGTCTAAACTAATCCATAGCATCAAGCTAGAACTTAATGTTATGTTAATGTTAAGCTTTGATACAGGCTATCACAGTGCATTCTGGGATTTGTAGTATACACTGTATACCATTGTATGCATTGTACTGCAGGCCGGACGTGTCCCTCGGGCTTTTCAGTTTGACACGTCTGATCTAAGTGGAGGTGAGACACATTGCCGTACCTATACGATGATTCTTTGATGGTGTCCCGGTCAAATGAATTCTCCTGTGTTTAACTTCCTGCTCAAAGGTGGTATTTTGTTGCAGGTCTTCCTGCGGCCCGCATCCTCTCCTCTCTGTAGTTTGAGGTTTACAGTCGTCCCCACCTCAGTTGTTGTCCATTGTGTCTGTCCATGAAACTCTGGGATGAACAGAGGACAATCAGAACCTCCGACAGCAGATCAAAGCGGCGTCTCCATGGAAAAACGCCAAACAAAGACGGACATGTTTGGTGGGCGCAGACTTGCCCACCTAAAGGCTCTTAACCGGAGTAATGAGGGACGGATGTGTTTATGAGACCACACACAGACTGACAGGTAGAGACCACCATCTGATGGATCTCTGCTGACACCTGCTGGAGCAGAGAGGAACACATGAGCAGAAACTACACTGTATAAAGAGTTGGAAGGACTCAAAAAATGATTTCATCCGGTAAAACTGAAGACTAAAACAATATTTTATTTCATTTAGTGTTACTAGATAAAGTAATTTCAACTTTCACCCAAGTTCAATAATAATTTTCTTTGTGTAGTTCATGCTATAACGGCTAAAAGCCCAAAAAGGTTCAATTCCAGCTTTGAAAATTTCCAAATCTCGTTTAAGGATTTTTTTTTGCCGGTTTTACCTTCAAAATATTTATTTATTATTGGTGCAGAAATCTGACATTTTTATATTCCTGCAGTGATTCCAGACAATTACTATACACTGAAAAAAAAAATTACTTCAGCTCATTTAAATTAATTATTTATATCGACACGTTACACTAAAAAAACAACTTAATTTGATTAAGTGCTAGTAGATAAAATAATTTCAACTTTCACCCAAGTTCATTAAAACAAATATATATATATTTTCTTTACAGTGTATGCTTGGACCCAAAAACCTAAAACGGTAAATTTCAAGTGTTGGAAATTTGGAAATCTCATATATGACATATATTCCTGCCGTGCTCCAAGATAATTATTACACACAGTGTTTTACTTCATTATATCCATTTTATACAACTTTATATATAAAAAATATAATATATATTTTAAAACTTTGTTGGATTATTTGCTAAATGTATCATCACAAAGCTAAAAACTGATCTTAGGAAAAGTTAACTTTTCAGTTAGCCAGCAGCATTAAGTAGCTAAAATACCTGAAATGTGAACATCTACGAATACAAATACAAAAACAACACAAATCATCCTAAAATACTGAGAGGAACCGTTTAAACGCACAGTGAGTACTTTTCATTTTGATACTTAAAGTGCATTTTGCAGACAAAAATTTCCCATTTTTAATTAAGGTTTGAAATACAGGTCTTCTACTTGTAATGGAGTATTTTCACAGGGTGGTATCAGTACTTTTATTCAAATAAAGTATATGAAAACTTACTAGTGGAGGAGGAGCATAAAGTTACTTTAAATGGAAATTAAAAAAGTAACATACTGTATGTTGAAGTTGTACTAAGTAAAGATAACTGCAGTATTTCCTAAGTTACACTCCATCACTTCCTCAATAACTGCATATAATTACATTTTTGATGGTCTGATTCAAGAAATGTATAAGAAAAAAACGAAACTTAGAGTTTCTATGAAAAGCGCTCTATAAATAAAATGTATTATTATTATTATTATTATTATCATTATAATTATATATTTTTTAATATTATTATAGTTATTTTTGATATTATCATTATTTTTATTATTAATTTAAAAAATAATGCCGCCATTTGACATTAAATCCACGGACAGAAAACCGAATCCGCTTTTGACCCACCATTTTTGTAGTCCATTATTTGTTGTAGTTCTTTGATTGAACCGAACCTGCGATCACCAGCAGGTGGCGCCATACTATAGAGAAAGAATATATCTACCCTTACGTTTGCGATTTTCATCATGTGGGGCTCATATAGAGTTTTGTTCACAGTTTATGGTCTGTATGAATTATTACTCAAAATTAACCTAAATGAAAACCATATTTTTTTTAATTATTTCCCAAACTAACCTACTTTTTACAATAATAATAATAATAATAATAATGATAATAATAATGATAATAATAATAATAAGAATAATGATGATCATTTAATGCAAGTAATAATAAAGATAATAATATAAATTATTATCATAATAATAATGTTGTTGTTTCCAAAAGTTTTTACATGCCACCTCCGCAGCATACAAACAATAAATGTATAGTGGATTATTTGGCAGCTGAGGAGTTGGATAACAAATACTTCGGGATGGTGGAGACAAAAATGGAGCTAAAAGAGAGAAAATATTGGACTTAGAGTACAAGGCGGTGGAACTACAGGGTTAATTTATCAAACTGTGTCTTCACCTATACATTTATTGAAACAATTAGTCACTGTATCAGATCTGTAACTGAGGTAATAGCCAAGCCTGGTGAACGGACGAGGAAGAGATCACCAGATCTGTTCAAATCTGCTCATAAATTCAGGACACGCCCTTTCTTCAAGACACGCCCCTTCTTCAGGACACGCCCCTCTCTTTCATACAATATAGTTTCATTCAAGAAAATAAATATATACGGTCGAAAGTTCTATTTAAAAATGTTTTACAAAGTCGGCATTTCTATGTGACTCAGTTTCTCAATTAAATTAATTCCATTATTAAAATTCATTAAAATTAAAATTTATCATAATCATTATTGCGACTATTTTTTTTTATTATAAAGAAATGTTATAAATGTTCCTAGAAGCATTCAGGCTATTATATAGTATCAGCTGCTCTTAAAAATGTTCTCACTCATAACGCCTCCCTCTCTGTTCCCCTCTTCTCTCTCTCTCCCTCTGTCAATCATTCCCTCTCTTCATCTCTCTCCCTCTCTCACTCACTCTCTCTCTCGCCCTCTCCTCTCTCTCTCCCTCTCTCACTCACTCACTCTCTCTCTTTCGCCCTTTCCTCTCTCTCTCCCTCTGTCAATAACTCTCTCTCTCATCTCTCTCCCCCTCTCACTCACTCCCTCTCTCAACACATCCGGTTTCTGCCTGTTAAAAGTCCGTTTTCTTCTCTCCTCTGTCTCAAAGTTGTTTCTTATGTTGAATCGTTGGACCTAAATAAAGAATAAATAGAATAAAGAGTCGACAGATAAACTTACTCCAATGGGGGAAATGCCTTTAGATGACTTTTGTTGGGATTCATTTAAAACTGACGTGACTTTCCTTTGATGTCCTGCTGATGCAGACCGATGGTCTGGGGGTTCAGTTTCAGGGTTTTGTTCTGGATTGTCTCTGAGATGTTGGAGCTTTTTTCTCGGAGATGTGGATCCAGGCGAGGACAGATTAATGTTTGACAGGTAGCCTTTATCGAAACACCAGCTGAGGGCTTTGAGAAAGTTTGAGTCGGTTAATTCTCTTTTATTTTTCTCCAAAGAATGTTGTTTATTTGTATGTTAATCTGTCGGTTGTTTAGTGTGAGACTTTTTCACTGTCGTTGACGAGCAGGTGAAGGTTTCTGATGAAAATAACATCTTCAAAGTCAGGGAATATAAACATGATATCAGTGAAAAGAGCCGCAACTGAAGGAGATGAAAATAAAAACAGTTTGAGAATAATTCTGATATTGAGTCAGTCTTGATTCACACGCACAGAAACTTTGACTGCTGTGATCCCAGCGAGGGACTCGCATAAAAATCAGCATATACACGAGTTCTGGTCCTGTCCCAAACTCAACATATGTTGGACAAACAGTTTTAAGGCCCACACTAAGATGCTAGACAATAATATAAGTTTTAACACACTATGCGCTTTTTGAGACTTGCAAACGGAAAAAGATGGAACGGAATGAAAAAACCTTGAGGGACATTGGCTTACATTTCAAATAAAACAGCGTTTTTGACATCTGTCAACTGTCAAGTGGTCGCTTGTGGTTCTTTGTGGCCCCGCCCACCGCATGCCACCGCTATTTTTCATCGTTGCGTCACCACCCGCCTCGTCGGCATTCCTCCGTTGCCCTGAGCGATTGAACAATAAACTCCTTTTGCACGTTTTTCCCCCTCCCTGTGCTGCACGTGGGTCCACTAGTTTGGCAAACACAACCCGACTGTCAGACTGTGTTTCGTATGACGGCTGTGATTCATGCATTCTCAGGTCGCGCGGCCCGGAAGTGGAGGAAGCACACATTAGCTTCAAAGGAGCTAAATGCTAACGTCAACTATTATCCAAACGTAGTGACGGCTTGAAAAAAGTCCTCCATCGTTCATCCAGTTCATCGCCATTCATTGTGTTTTCAGTTGCTGATCAAAAAGTGCTGAATGAAAACCATTTCTCACACATTCCTAGCATTTTACACGATTTGCGAGCTAAAAAGCAAAAAACGTGATGTTCGACTTTCCCGTGAGGAAAATGGCTGCCATGTGAAGTCACCCACGACTATTTTTAGAACATTATGCCCCCAGGATCCAGGGTTAGTTGTAGTTCCTGGAGTCTCTAAAAGGAGTTATAATGCGTTAATTCTCCCTCTCCCCTCTCTCGTTCTCTATACATCCATTAATGCATGTTACTAACTTGACTATGTCCCTAGAGTTAAGACGCCGCCATAGGTTTGGACGCTGGTCCCTCTTCTCAAACGGACATGCAGTGATGATAACTACCTCGCTAAATTAGAGAAGCTTCAACGACCTCCGACCTCAAAGGCCCCGTGATACGATCAAATGATAAAAACCGTACCTGAATGTCTGCTGAAGGGACGTTTAACCCCCCGATACTGATGAATGACATGAATCCCGTCCAATTAATCCTGCGTTGATGAAGCATGAGGACGTTGGGACGTTTTGGTCATCTAGAGGTAATTGTTTAGTTTATTTATGAGCATTTAATAACGTCACCTTTGATACTCGTCAAACTCATTAACTTTTAATCCCCGACCTCATCCATGATTAATAACTCCTCGTCTGATCCCTTTTTCAAACGGAGGCACCATCTCTGACAGATGGGCCGCCAACCGCTGCCAACTGCTGTCCATGCAATATTCAACACACACACACACACACACACACACACACACACACACACACACGCACACACACACACGCACACACACGTGCCCCCTCACTCTTATTAGCAGTCAAACAAAGGGGGTCTCTCTCTGCAGCACTGGGCCTAATTTCTGAGGAGGAAGTCGGTTTTCTCCAGTTCGTCAGCGAGATGGAGAAATGATTTGCATGAGAAGAGCCGGAGGTTTTAATAGAGTGGGAGGTTTCAAAAGTCTGCTTGAGAGACGTTGGAGTCACTGACGAGCAAACGTGGAATACTAAAAGGTCTTTTAGTTTGCTGTCTTGTTTTGTTTACAAAAAGCCCAAAACTCAGTTTTCTCCCAAAATGTGATATTTGTACCAGTTACGACGAATTTCACCCAAATATGTTGTAAATAATAGTATTTATCACACAAATACCATTATTTACTACAGGTGTGGGTGAGATTAGAATGAACTGAGATAAATGTCTCATTGTACTTGTTTACTAAAAGCCAAAGACTCATTTTCTCCGAAAGTGTGATTTTTGTCCCACTTAAAACAAATTTGAATTGTTAATCAACTGTAATTACCAAACCAATACCATTTATTACCATAGGTTAGTGTGATATTAGTTTAAACTGAGATAAATGTCACATTTTACTTCTTTACAAAAAGCCAAAGACTCACAAAAAACTTTCTCCAAAAAACGAGATACTTGTCCCAGTTCAGACGAATCTATTTTTTAATTCACAGTAATTATCAAATGAATACCATAAATTACTACAGGCGTGGTTGAGATTAGTATTAACTTAGATTAAAGTCTCATTGTACTTGTTTACAAAAAGTCAAAGACTAATTTTCTCCCAAAAAAGTGATGTTATTCCTACTTAAAACTCATCTCGCCAAAAATGCTTGCAATAAATTGTAATTAACTCACAAAATACATAAATCTGAAAATTTTCTCATTTAAAACTAATCTGACCAGAATTTGCAGTAATTAAATATAATTATCAGTAATTATCAAATACAATTAAGTACTATATATTTTTGTGTGAGTTTAGTATTAACTGAGACAAATATTTCATTTTTTTCGTTTACAAAAAGTCAAAGACTCCATTCTCTCCAAAAATGTGAATTTATCCCCTTTTAAAACTAAACCCACCAAAAACTTTTGTAATTAAGTGGGATTATCGCACAAATGACACTTAATTACTCCTCGTTCTAGTGAGATTAGTTTCACCTGAGACTAAAGTCAAATTTAACTAGTTTAAAGAAAAAAGGAATAGACTCCATTTTCTCCAAAATCGTTTATACTTGATTGAAGTAATCGCACACATAACAGCAAACGACTCAAACTAATTTCAACTGAGAACCGAATTTCACACTTGTGTCCTATTTTATTTTTCCAAAAAAAGCAGAAGGACTCAGTTTTCTCCAAAAAATAATGACTTTAAATTCTAAATCAAGCTCAGTAAAAATAAAGTGTTGCCAGTACAGAGAGTACAAACACTACATATGTATTTACACCGTTCTGTCGGCGGTCTGGAGATCGGAGTGGTGAAATGGAGAGTCGGTAATTATCGGGGTCATCATTTCTTTTGGTCATTTTCCCGATTTAGTTTTACATCCTTTTCTTTTATGGCTTAAACGTTACGGCGTTGAAAATTATCATGATCTTTGTGGAACGACAGCAAAGCGTTTCCGTATTAAAGTGTAAATCGGGCTGATGGGGGGAAATGTTTTTCATCCGACTAGGCTGCATAGATTAGGATCAGCTCATTAAGGTTTCCCACGGTCGACTGCATTCACACACAAATTCTGCCACTCAGCGAGAGTTTTTTTCTGTTTGGAGCAGGAATCCACAGAACGCAACACAACTATAAACACATGAACGCAGAGAAGAAGGAAAAATGACTTTTTAAAAATGAGAAAAGTCTGTTACACTGAGAAATTGTTCAAGTTTTAGTCATCAATCAGGTTGAAATCCTAAATTTTAATCCATTAAAAAACTGCATTCTTACAATTTTTACTTTGTCATTTTGGTTAAAACATTTTTATTTATTTTTTCCTAGTATAGTTTAGAAAGAAAATGTATCAAAATACTGAAATTAAGTTACAGCAATATTGTATGTTAACTTTTGTGTAAGAACTGGGAGTTTTAATCAAAGCTTGAAGAAAGAATTTGATCAAAATGGAACTAAATGTAGGTAAATATAATGACGCAATTTCTTTTTTTATTACTTCGTTTTTAACGTTGAGCTAATTTAGCTCAATTAGCTCAATTTAGATACAAAGTCGATATTTTTATTTGATAAAAAAGAAAATCTAATAACACACTGTTTTTAATTAAAGACAGGAGTATTCCGTTTGAAAAAGGCCTAAATATATTTTTTTACAACATTGTTAAAAGTTAACACATTCATATACATATATACACATATATACACATATATACATATACATATATACACATATATAAACATACATATATACAAATATATACACATTCATATACATATATACACATATATACACATATATACATATACATATATACACATATATAAACATACATATATACAAATATATACACATTCATATACATATATACATATACACATATACACACATACATATACATATATACAAATATATACACATTCATATACATATATACATATACACATATACACACATACATATACATATTAACACATATATACACATTCATATACATATTAACACATATATACATACATATACATATATACACATATATAAACATACATATATACAAATATATACACATTCATATACATATATACACATATAT
>VRLP01005724.1:0-34226 GCA_009660295.1 Lophius piscatorius
TCTGTGGAGCCCTGAGATGGTCAGGAAGGGCATTCCACAGACGAGGGGCAGCAGAACAGAAGGCCCGATCACCCATGGTGCTGAGCTTAGTCCGGGGAAGGAGGAGGCGGTATGAGCGGGTAGAGCGGAGGGATCGTGTTGAGGTCAATGATCCGTTACTATAATACTCTACTGTATATAAGCAATTACTGTGATTTTATATAGTAAGTCATCAGTTACTATAAAACTCTACGGTATATTATCAGTTACTTTGATTTTATACTGTATATGATTGGTTATTGTAATACTCTACAGTATTTTATCAGCTACTGTGATTTCATACTGTGTAAATCCATCAGCCACAGTATAAATACAAGTTAGTGGTTCTAATGTTTTGGCTCATCTGCGTTTGTAGCGTTTTTATGGAGCTTGAACATGCTGACGTTTATTTGTGTCTTACTTCTTAGTGCAACAGAAAACATAGATATAGTTTATAAACTGTCAACTACGACGGTCGGCCTTTTATCCCTTACTGTGATTTTATACAGTATGATGTCACTTCATACGTCATAGTGTTTCTGTAACCGCCTGCGGTCTAATTCTTCTACAGGGACACAGTTTTATACTGTAAACTAATATAAACATTAGACATTTATGTGCATAAACACACTCTACCTGCCAGGTTTTTTTGTTTTTGTTTGTTTTACAGTGCATGTCAGCTGTGGCCTTTTTGTTTGAACACACATTCTCTCTGGTTTCCACTGCTGCCCGACCGAAGCCTGAGGTCCAGTTCTTTTCCCTGCCAGCGGAATCATTGAAGCTGTTTTTAAAAGCAGGAGCTGCAGTTTGTTTGCGACCAAACTGCCCTTTTTTTTTTTTTCCCATGTGAAGTTGTTGACTCCGCCCCACGCCGCCACTCTCCCCTCTCATCCTCCACCCACCGCACTCTTTCTGTTTACACAAGCGGCATCCAATTTCTCCGGTTCTCTTCTCCCCGTCTGCAGCCCTCAATCCGTTTCTCATCATTGCCATGGCAACGGAACCGATCGATCCCGACCCTTTTACGCCAGCTTTTGCGAGAAAAGGCAAAATAGACACTTCCTGAACAGACTCGGCCCGTAAACTTGGGTTATGTGGTTGTTTGGTGGCGGCCTGTAAAGAACAAAACGTTTCTCAGGAACGGGGCGACCTCAGATCAGAGAGTACCGTCCTCACATAAAAGCTCAAGCATGTTTCATTCCTCATCCGAAAAGGAGCGTGGAGCTCCGGGTTTTATGTGCGCTTCACTTCCTCTTACATTTACCTTGTGTGTTTTTGCTGACATGCCCATATTTAGAATCGCTTTTCATCTTTTATTTTCCTTTTATAGTCTTTATAGTCTTTATAGTCTTTATAATCTTTATAGTCTTTATAATCTTTATAGTCTTTATAATCTTTATAGTCTTTATAATCTTTATAGTTTTTATAGTTTTTATAGTTTTTAAAGTCTTTATGGTCTTTATAGTTTTTATAGTTTTTATAGTCTTTATAGTCTTAATAGTCTTTATAATCTTTATAGTTTTTATAGTTTTTATAGTCTTTATGGTCTTTATAGTTTTTATAGTTTTTATAGTCTTTATAGTCTTAATAGTCTTTATAGTTTCCACCGCAAACTACTGCCAGAAATCTGTCCTTAAAACTTCCCTCAAAGACGACCGCTCCCAAACTTTACTAAAAACTAAAACTGAAATATAAATAGATATATTTATATATCTATATATATCTATGTATATAATTGTTATTATTATTATTATTATTATTATTATTATTATTATTATTATTATTTTAATTATTCGTTTGCACTGTTTTGTTGCAGACCAAAATCAACTGATTTCAAAATAAATCAAAAATAATATTGATAAAGAATTTGATATGTATATATATATATATATAATTGTTTTTTATATATAGATATATATAATTGTTTTTTTTATATATATATATATCAAAATCTATGTATAATTACTAAGGTACAATACATTCAAGGTACTACAAGGTACTACAATGAACTACAAAGGTACTGCAATGTACTACAAAGGTACTGCAATGTACTACAATGTACTTCAAGGTACTACCAGGTACTGCAATGTACTACAAAGGTACTACAAAGGTACTACAAGGTACTGCAATGTACTACAAAGGTACTGCAATGTACTACAAAGGTACTGCAATGTACTACAATGTACTTCAAGGTACTACCAGGTACTGCAATGTACTACAAAGGTACTACAAAGGTACTACAAGGTACTTCAAGGTACTACCAGGTACTGCGATGTACTACAAAGGTACTGTAATGTACTACAAGGTACTGCAAGGGATTACAAGGTACTGCAATGTACTACAATGTACTACAATGTACTACAAAGTACTGGTACAAGGTACTGCAAGTCCTAAAAACTCCCTGATCCAAATGCCAAATAAGAAATCACCTGGTCCTGTCAGCCTCCCTCCTGAATTCTTCTACCAACATTTTTGGCTCAAACTATCCCAACAGTTTTACAGGCTGACATCAGAAATAAAAAAGAGATCCATCACAAACTCCCTCAAACATGAACAGAACCATCATATCAGTCCTGCTTTGACCCGGCAAAGGCCCGGCGAGAAAAATATCCCGGGAACCGCCCATCATGCTGATGAACAGAGATGTTCAGCCTAACATTATAAAATAGAATAGATTGTCCAAACTTGCATATTCTCTGAAACGGGTTGCATTTATTATAATCTTTATAACAGTGTAATACAATCGCAAGAAGTATTTCAATGTAAAAAAAACACAACAAAAAAACATTTAAGAAACTTTATTCTAGAACATAAACAAAATGTTGAAATTTAAAAAAAAAAGAAAGCAATGAAAAGTTAAACTGAAATAACTCTATAAACACAGTGTTAAAGTAGAGAACTATGAGAACTAGTAACTATGAAAGTTCAAAATAGGTCACGGTACTCGAATTGAATAAAAAATTGTATTAGTGGTGATTATTTTTTTAAATGTAAATATTTATGAAGGGGAGATCATTTAATTATAAATTTCTTTCCTACCCTTCTATTTTTATTTAATTTTTTCTCCTTTTTTCACACTCTTTTCCCTTTTTTCTATCTTTTTTTTCCTCATTTATTTATTTAAATTCTTTATTATTATTTGAATTATCTCATGCAGTACCTTTAAATCGCACCAGGGGGCGTAAAGGAAGCCCCGCTCTCGCTGCACCATCTGCTTGACATCCTTCTTCACCAGGATCAAATTGGGACACAGTTGCCTACCAGTGAGCTCAGAGCAGGTCATAACCTCACAAAACTGTTTTCTATAAACATCCGGAAGATCAGGAATGACGCCGAGGCCGGCAGGAGAGAAGCTGGGCCCCTTTTCTCCTGCCTGTATTCAAATTTCTTTTTTTTTTGACAGTGTATACAGCAAGACCGGAGTGTGTGGCTGCTGTGTGGGAGGAAGCTCTCGGCAGAAGAGAGATATTACCAAAAAATGTATTCTTTTATAAATTCTTCTGGCACGCTGACGGATCCCTTCCCACAGAATCTAAATTTGGGTTTTTACAGTTGACGCCCCCCGGACCTACCGCCATCACTGATTGTAATCTGCTGAGCGTTTCTACAATTAAACAGCAAAATAGGGAGAAGCTGCGTTTACTTATAATTCTAAATATAATGGCGCTTCCGAAAGATCTTAAATGTCTTATGATGTCAATGAACTGTGAATTTAATTGTATTGTATTGTAATGTAAATTGTAGTTGTTTCTATTTAGACAGATTCTGCAGGCTGTAATCTTTATTTTTGATGAGTTGTGTTTACTAAATTTTGTTTATATTGTAATTATAGCTGCGTCATATTCAAATCAATCATCGATGTACTGGGGTTTACGGTAAAATTCAAGTAGTAGCATCTCACAGCTGTGATATGGTGGATATAAAAGAACCGCTGATGCTAATCGACACATTAGCATCTCTAGCATCAACCGCATGATGAAAATATGAAACATATTTCTAAAAAAAATGCTGTTGTAGTCGTTTCTTTTATTTTTTTATTTCATATTAAATACTCAGTCGCCCCTTTGACTTGGGGTGTCCTCCAGGGCTCCATCCTTGGCCCCTTACCCTTTAGCACATACATGCTGCTGCCACTGGGTCAGATTATAAACTGGTTCAGTCACATTTTTGTATCAGAAATAGTTGATCAAAATGTTTTCAACCAAACAGCTGCAGGACAGAAGTGTTCTGATGATGCCATTAGTAATAAAGTCGTAATAACACATCCCTTTGATTGAAGGGGAAAAGATCATTCTCATGAATTCTTTGTAATATTTTTTATCTGGGGCCTAAAGGTTAATTTTTTTAATCGTAAGCAGGTACAAAACTGTGATCCAGTCCTGGAGAAAGTCGCCTGGGCTCAGCTGGAGCAGGTTGATGAAGACTTTATCAACAATATCAGACACTTTTTACGGTCAACCAGAGTCCTTCCTCGTCTGGAGCACAGACGAGAGCACAGATCGCTCCCTCGTCAGGCATTTCTTCACCTCCTTATCCGTAAGAATGAAACTGGCTGCAGACTCAGGTTTTGCTTTTCTTTATTTCAGCTCCTTTCACTTGGTCATAGGTTTCATTTATCCGCCGGCGCCACCTAGAGTCCCGCAGGAACACGCACCAGACTCAGACTCAGACAGAGAAGAGTCACAGACTGAGACTAAGAAGGTACGTGTTTTAACTTTAGTGCTGAAAAACAGCATCATATAAAATGGCCGCGATAAAATATCTATACGTTTACTTGAATTACTTTAAAATAGGAGTTCAAGTTGAAGAAGGTTCTGGGTTCAAATCCAACTGGGAACCTGGGGCCTCTCTTTTTAGAGCTGAGGTGTTCTCCTTGTTCCTCCCACAGTCCAGACACATGAACTATACAAACAAAATAGAACAAAAAAAACTTTGGACGAATGTTATTCCATGACACCACCTATATTCCTATTAAACAAATCACATAATTTCAGTTTATCTTGACCATTTTAGTTGAATACCAAATACTTTTGTTGGTGAAATGTGTCATTATCCCTTTAATGTTCTCACCAAGAAACATTTTGTCTTTGCATATATAAAGCATATTTTGAAACAGTTTGAAACTGTTCAAAAAATGACATTTTAACTCACTAACATGGTTAATATTTAAATCACACTTATTAAAACTTTAGCCTGTTTGATTAAAAATTGGTATCAGTGTCATCTGCTTTTACTAACTAAAATTAATGTAATAGTTTCAATTAGTGGCTTTATTTGTTCATATAATTATATGCAGTCATTTTAATCAAACGACCAAATTATAGCAACAAACAAAACAACGTTTCAAATTTTATTTAATGTTTGTGCTGCAGGTGATTTTTATTGTACATTCAGAACCTTTTACAGAAAAACATTGTTGATTCACCTGAAGTTTACATAAAATTGACACAAAACGGGATGCTCTTCCGATTAGATTGGCAAACTGTCATTTTTATGGCATAAAAATAGTTAAAATAGTTCAAATGTGCCGATCAGGACGGACGATAGACGCGTGCCATCCAATAATTTCGTTCAGCTAACTCAACCTTGAATCAATGGATTGAACCGTTTGTGCCACAGATGAGATGTTCTTTCCTTTAATGTCATTTAATTCTTTCGTCAGGAGGTAAAACACATTTTTAAGAAATATAATGAACAATGTCAGAAGTAACAGTAATTGACATTGAGCATTCAACAAATAAAACCAGTTCAACATAATAGTGAATGTTGGAACGCTGAATTTAGTTACCAGTAGCGTAGCCGCTCAAAGATCAAGACCAATTTACAAAGCGACAGCAAAACATAAACTCTGATATCTATTCACGTTCAAAGTCGATCTTATTTTCTTTTTTAACTTTGGCAGACACTAAGAAAGACATGTGGACAGAAGTTCATCTCGTTTCTTGTGGGGCCATTAATTAATTTAATATCTTACTAAATCACAAATCCTTCAGTCAAGCATGTTTTTGAAAAGTATAAAAATAAAGTCAGACTTATAAAATGATTACGTGATGAAAATTTGTAATGCATGGAAAATAGTAACTTTTAATTGAATTTTCTCAACCTTTTGATAAAGCATGTTTTTAGAAGAGTATTTGACCCTTATATGTGTCCCCCCCAGTGGCCCCGTTGACCTGTGTTGTCGCTCATGGCTCCATCCTTGGCCCCTTACTCTTTATCATATACACTCTGCCACTGGGTCGTATTATCAACAGGTTTAGACACATTTTCTCTTCTCTTCCCTTCTCGTATTTTATCTTCTTTATTTTTTGTTTTGTTTATTTATTTTTATGTTATTTATTTTTAATTAGTTATATTTTATATTTATTTATTAATTTTATATTCATTTATTTATTCATTTAAATTTTAAATTACTTAATTAAATTTACTTTAATTTTATTTTATTTTTAAAATTTTTCTTAAATATTACATTATTTTATTTTAATTTATTTTAATTTATTTTATTGGTGGGGTTATGCAGATTCATATATTTCTATCCACACTCCAGACCAGGTGGTGGCGGTAATGCGCCATTTCTTTGTTTGCCTACCGCCGATAAACGTCACAAGAAGAAACAGAAGAAGAAGAAGGGCATGCACGCACGCGAAAGCGGAAGCTAACGGATGTTTCATTTGTTGTGATGAGGCTACCGAACTACTGTATCGTTTATGCGATAAAAAACTCTTTGTCACTCTCACAGGGTCGACCAAAACTACCATAAATGCGATTTAAAAGCTACTTTTTGCGACGTCCTTCTCAAGAAGCGGCTACGTGAGTTGGAATTGAGGACAGAGAGGCACAAACTAACGTCAGAGACGTCGAGCAAAAATGTTCGCGAGCAAATGCAACGACAGCGGTGAAGTTATCAAAAACTCTCACAAACAGGCGTTTGAGTACATATCCAATGCCCTGAGGATTGACGAAGATGATGGAGGTTTGTTGTTGTTGTTGTTGTTGTGGGGAGTTTTCTGAGCTGTGCGGTGGAATGTGTCCGCCGGTGTTTAACAGCCTCCTCTCTGACAGGAGAGAAGGAACAGGCGGTTCTGTGGTACAAGAAGGGCATCGCTGAGCTGCAGAGGGGAATCGCGGTGCAGCTCACGGGAAACGGTAAGGAACGGACATCTAGACCGACACGGTGCGCTCGTGACAAAGTTACACCCGTCTGACGTAACGCTGTAACCAGTTGTTTGTTTGGTTGTGTTGACTTTCTGTCTAAATATGTCCCACCCACTGACAGATACCAGTGTGAGGAACAGCTCAATGTTATTCACTTGTCCATGGTTGTAATGTTATGGCTGATCGGTGACCATCCATTCTTCAAAATGGAGCTCACAGATCCATTCTTACTCAACTCGTCCACCTTTAAATCTTCATACCTGAACGTTTATCACGTGCAGACGCCGATATCTTTTACCAAATTGTGGTATTTTAGTTCCATCTGGCAAAAGAAACATTTTTTTTCCTTCTTAAAACTACCTCTTTCTCTATATTGTATTTTTGATTTTACTCATTTGTAACCCCACCCCATCCAACGGGACACACACACACACACATATGTATTCACACGTACATACATATGTGTACACACATACTACACATACTACAAACTCAATCTGTACTCACACTTTTTGCTTTGCATACATATTTTTTATATAGAGATTTTGTTATGATGTTTATTTATTTATTTGTTTTTGTTGTTCTATCATCACGTTTCTGTCATTTCTTTTATGTTGTGTTCCTTAAACCTCAGGATGTTGCGTTTTTGCCTCTGCCTGTTCGTCAGTGTTGTTGTTGTTATTATTATTTTTAATTCTTCAAACTAAACTGCAATGCTGAAACTGCTTTTACGATTTTTTTTTCTTTCAGGAAATCAATATGAGCGATCAAAGAGACTTCAGGATAAAATGGTCACCAATCTCAAGATGGCTAACGACAGGCTCGCCCTTTTAGGTAGGCGGCAGCTTCTTAGTCTGACGTCGTGAAGTTGCGAACAATGCTGAGGCTCGATGCTCTGCTTCTTTTTCAGAGGCAACATTGGCATCTAAAAGGAGTGGTGACCCCTGGGAGACGTCAAATTACGTTCCTTCACGGCCAAAGTCTGTGCCTAAAAGCCAGCCCGCGGTCCGGGGGGTGTTCACCAACATCAGGCCCTCCACTTCCCACAAGCCCCCGTCTAGACCCGCTGATTCAAAGGTAAATCTTCCATAAAAATACGCAGCCAGATTATTTCGTCCCATCGTTCTGTGTATTAGGTACATAAAAGAATCCAGGTCCAGGCTCTCAAACTAGGTTTTAGAAGAAGTCTTAAAGTCAATGGACTCCATTGATTAAAAAAAAAACCAACTTGTGACGTTTGGCGCCCTCATAAGACGAATTAGAAGCCTTTCACTTTTCTTCCTTTCTTCCGTTCTTCTCCTTATATTAGCTATTTATCAGCTTCTTATAATAACCCAATCAAACTATAAATATATCAGCGTCTGTGTCGACTAAATGTTTGATAGACTGCTTGAAAAGAAGACTCGGGTCGTTTGGTGTTGATGAAGGCAGACATGGAGAGCCCGCTCAGGTATGACATCCCAGTGTGGGATAGGATTGTGTTAGTTTTGGTAACGATTCAAGTCGAGGCTGAAATGGAAGAAAGAACGCCGGTCGCTTGAATCCAAACGTGAGAAGTCTTAACTTAGAAGAGCCCAGAGGATCCTGGCTGATCCGTCACATGACCCCCACCGCGAGGATCTGGAGCAGCAGGATGTGCCTTCCTCCGTCCGTGCCGTCAGCATCCTATCAAACAACGATACAGAGTTAGTCTGAAACCTAACAACCCTCCACATCCTGCTGCTTTCTATAAAGTGTGATGGAGAGTAAATGTCACTATTGTTTGAGCTGCTTAGGCTTCACTATCACACGAGGGTGGAGTGATTCATTCTGCCTCCGACTGTGATCGTTCTTGCTTCAGTGTCAATTGTTCTCCCCCTGCTAAGGCGACCCCACGGGTGGGAAAACCCCAGAACTGTAAACCTGCAGCCGTGAAACATCCCCCCAGGAGGGAATTGAAAAACTTCAAGAACGTGGACAGCAAACTGGCCAACATGATTCTGAATGAAATCATCGACAGGTACGTAAAGGCGGCGCCGTCAGGCGGTCCCGCACAACTTCGATGTCAGCTCCGATTTAAAAAAACCAGACCCTTCGCTGCAGTGTCTGTAACTCTGAGTGAACTTTTTTAGCGGAGCGTCTGTGTGCTTTGAGGACGTTGCGGGACAAGACCTGGCCAAGCAGGCTCTCCAAGAGATCGTCATCCTCCCCGCCTTAAGACCGGAGGTGAAACTTAACGGTTTTCAGTCTCCCTGAAATATGATCATATCCTACGTAGTCCAGCCCCCCCAATCCTACCCCCACATAATAACCACGATGACTAGTTACATTTTATCTTCTTTTTAAAATATATTTTGTGGTCCAGCTCTTCACCGGCCTGAGAGCTCCGGCACGCGGGCTACTTTTATTCGGGCCACCTGGAAATGGGAAGACCATGCTGGTTGGTGTTCGTACCTTCAGATCAAACAGATTTTTGTTTTTTTTAATGTCGCATATACCGTATATCCGTTGATAACGTTGCTCGTGCGACAACCTGTGCTTCGTCTCACAAGGCCAAAGCCGTTGCGGCCGAGTCCAACGCCACATTCTTCAACATCAGCTCCGCCAGTTTGACGTCCAAATATGTAAGAAAATACTCCCAAGTGTCACTTTGTTTTTCTTTTGGAGTTTTACTAAACGTGGTCGTGGTTGTTCTCATCCCTTTCGTCGTCTTCATCGTCACAGGTGGGAGAGGGCGAGAAGCTTGTGCGAGCCCTGTTTGCAGTCGCCAGAGAATTGCAGCCGTCTGTCATCTTCATAGGCGAGTGGCGCCGGTTTGGTGAGGTGAATCTGACCCGGACACCAACTTCATTTTTCTTTCCCTAAATGTGCTTTTCAGATGAAGTTGACAGCCTGCTGTGTGAGCGGAGAGAGGGAGAACACGACGCCTCTCGTCGGTTAAAAACCGAGTTCCTCATTGAGTTCGATGGGGTAAGAGGAGCGGCGCCGGCACCGGCGGCTCTTAGCAGCGGCCTCTTAAATCCTGCCTTGAAGCGTCTTCAGGGCGTTTTACATTCTCTCAGGAACCACCCTGGTTATTTTTCACGAGGGTGCGCCTCTGTTTCAGGTGCAGTCCGGAGGGGATGAGAGAGTTCTGGTGATGGGAGCCACCAACAGACCTCAGGAGCTGGATGAAGCTGTGCTCAGGTAGATGAAGACAGTTCCATAAGGGCACATGCTCTTCACTTCATGTCCAACCTTCTTCATCTTTTCTCCTGTCTTCATCTTACAGGCGCTTCGCAAAAAGGGTTTACGTGGCTTTGCCGGACGAGAAGGTATTATCTATGTCACTGTTTCTCATCAGTTTGACCTTTGCAGGCCTTGGATTACAGATGTCACAGCGCTCTTTGAGCTAACTCAGCGTCTAACTGTCCCCCTCATCTAGACAAGACTGACTTTGATGAAAAATCTTTTGGGAAAGCACGGGAATCCTCTGAGCCAGAGCGAGCTGTCCAGCCTCGCAAAGTGAGTTTCCTGTTTGAGCGCCGCAATCCCCCCACAGCATTATGTTTGTGCTGACCTCCTCTCATTCCCGGATACGTCCCTCCACAGATCGACTTCGGGATATTCAGGGAGCGATCTTACATCGTTAGCCAAAGATGCTGCACTGGGGCCGATTCGAGGTAGGACTTCATCTTCCTCACCTAATCGTACGGGTCAGTAGGTTTCAGCTCTATGATGAGCTTTGATCATGTGACAACCCTTCCTTACAGAATTGGGGCCAAACCAAGTACGGAGTATGGCTGCTAGCGAGGTAATCCCGATGAAGATGCGACACGCCTTTGCTGTGAAATAGTATTGACTCCCCTCCTGGTTTCTTCTAGTTTAGTGTGCTGCTCACACAAACAAAGTTTGACTTGAGAATCAAAATGTTAAGATTGAAGAAGGGACGATCATAACTCATAGCTGCAGTCTTCAGAAGACCCTCTGGGAGAGGGGAGCGTTCTTTTCTGCTAATCCAGAAGAACAATAAGGCTGATGACCTTCAGAGCTTTGGGCCAGAACTCCACCACAGCAAAGTCGGAACCGACTCCAGTCATCAGAAGGGTTCTGTTGCAGCTGTCGCCACCACTAAAGGTGGAACTATTGGATTTAAGGGGGCGTGGCTACTCTTTACACATCGGTGTAAACCTCTTCGTCTGATTTGATCAATTTAATGTTTCATACTTGTAGGTTTTTACGTTAAATTTAGTTTGAAGGTCCAACAGAGTTCAGCAGGAGACACGCAGTAAAATAGAAGAAATCAGGAGGGGTCCAGTTCTCTACCACAGCGCTGTATCACTCCTTAAAGCCTATAGAACCACCAAAATGTATTTATCTGTGTATTCACGCTCCACGCTTTCATTCACAGATGCGGAACATCAAATTGAAAGACTTTGAGGATTCCCTGAAGCGCATCAAGCCCACCGTCAGCCCCGCGACCCTGAACATGTATAAACAATGGAACAAAGATTTCGGTGACACCACAGCGTCTTAAACTCCATAAGTCATTCTTTCCTCCTGTACAGTAAAAACAAAAAGTGAGGAAAAATGAGTCCCGTTTTTAATCTACGGGCACTAAAATGTCATGAATAAAATATGAATGGGTACCATGACATTTGGAAAAAAAAGAACGCTCCAGTTCCAGTTTTATGGGAAAACTACGCTAGTGAGACTTGACTGAGTTTCTTTACTGTATTAATACACTTAAAAAAAAAAAAAAAAAGCACTGTCTTGCTACTTGAAATATTATTTATTCCTAAGAATGTTCTGCAAAAACCACCAGTGATCTTTTCTCTTGCCACAAGGGGGCAGCAGACTCCTTTGAACCCTAAGAGCATCACTCTTTTCAATGACTTTGCACATCTGTTATTTAGCTATAATGTATTGATACACCAACCCTGAAAATACCGAAGTGCTTTACTGCTTCACCTGCAAGAGGGAGAACAATTGGGAGAAATTGACAAATAAGGTGCTTTTATCTTTTCTTTTTTTCTTTAAAGTCTCCGTTTGTTTCTTGTAGCTACAAAAACATTTAAGATTGGACTGTTATTTGTGAGGATCAGACAAAAATCCACCAACACAGACCTGCAGAATAATCCACTAAAATGTCACCATCCACAAACATTTATGTGTTTTATATTATTTTTAGTTGATTTGAACTCGCATCCACAAGAATAACTGTTTACAGCGGGCGTTTTTCCCCGCTGGCGAGCATCACTGTGTTTGTAACTGGTAGAATGTGGAGGTGTAAAGTGTGACGAGGCCATGTGGACGTGTAGAATGTAATCACAACTATCAGAAACTGACAGGAGGCCCGTCTCTGTGTGTGAAATACACCAGACACGTAAAGAGGAAGCCACAAATATGAGCAAATAAACATGTTTGAGGTGAAATCTTCATCATTACCTCTGCTAAGGAAGTTATATTTTCATTTTTTCTGAGTGTGTGTGTGTGTGTGTGTGTGTGTGCATTAGATGCTTGATGGATTGGGGGTGTGTGTGAGTGTGTTTGTCATGCGACAGAGAAGTTACATTTGTCCTGGATGGAAGATCCCTTTTTTTTTTGCACGTTTTTCCCCCAAGTTTGTTTATTTTATCCTTTTTTCAGTTTTCTTTTTTTCAAACTTTGTTTATTTTACTCAGTTTTCAAACTTGATTATGTTTATTTCATCAGTTTTTACACTTTTTTTTTTAAACAAAGCTTTATTGTAAGTTTACAACAGCTACAACTAACAAGAACAAAAACAAACATGGCCTCAATCTTGGTAATGAAAACAAAATGCTTATCATAAGGAGCAGAGAAATAAAAAATCTAACATTCAAAAAACACAATAAATAGTCAGACATAAGCGTAAATAAGGTTAAACGGTGGGTTTCCATCCATCCAGCTCATAAATACTTCCTTAAATGTTGAATGCTGGTTTTTGACTTTTGGTTGAAGTTTATTTTTTTCATTGCGTAGAGCTGGAATGACATTTCACTCATCATTCATCAATAAATGCATTCATGAAGGTTTCTGCAGACTCTTTTTCTTCTCCACTCATTAATTGCCTTAAAACCGATGCGGCAAAATTCACGTTGAGCGAAATAACTTGACAGCAAGTCTGCCGTTTACTACAAAGTAAATCAAACATTTAATTTTTTAAAAGCTCTGTGAAAATAGAGTTTTTCCATTAAAAAGACAAATAACAATTTTATAGAGTTTTGCTGCAAATACATTTTATTTCTTTTCAGCAAAACTATATAAAAAAATATTTTTATATAGTTTAAAAAAAATATATATATATAAATGATGTAAAGGAATAAAAAGAAATATTTTATTTCTTTGCATCATTTATCAAAGTATTATCTTCTAAACACTCTGAATTCACCATAAAATCACTTCATTGTTTAAACGGTAGAATAAAATTATTTGTATTTCATTTTTCGACTTCTTGGTCGTATAAAGTGACATAACTGCGTTTCTGTAAGTCCTCACATACTTTAATATGCCAAAAAACAAACAAACATACTTAATGGAATAGGTGGTCTCTGTGACATACGGTGTCCCCCAGGGCTCCATCCTCGGCCCCTTACTCTTCAACATGTCAATGCAGCCAAACAGCTGAGCGGGACACCAAAGGGTTAAGAATGCTTGAACGCAGCAACGGGTGTTTGCGTACATTCGCTGACAAGCTTCGTGGTTACGGCCCGTAAACGGCCAACGTGAACATGAGAGCAGCGCGAGACTGGGCCAGGTCAGAGGTCAGCCGATTGAACTCGGGCCAAGCTCGTGGCCGGGCGTTATTTGGTTGCGCTCCAGACCGGGCGACTTGGATCCCATCTCTCTCCTAAAGGCCCTTCCTTCGGTCAGTGGGTGGCCTTCCTCGTGGTTCTTGTGGCTCGGCAGCTGCATCATCTGCTTCAGCGGATATTTACAAACTGCAGATGCAAACATTTTCTGCAGTTAAACTTGTCCTCTCCAGTTTTTAGTTCCACAGTACCAAGGAATAGAATGAAAAAAAACCCAAACCACACCTCCGACTTTCCGAACTCGTCATGACTGAGGAGCGTCTTTCATGGTGTCAGGCGGGAACGGAGCGCTTCAGGGGTTCTGCTCCGGTCGCGGTGTTGTTTCTCCGCGGGCCCTCGGGCCCACGGCCTCCTCCACGGCAAACATTGGTTCTGTTCGACGGAGGAGCTGTAAAACCATTTAGTCGTGTTTTTCTCCACATCTTTCAACTGTCATTTCTGAAATGCCTTCAGGCGCCGGGACAACCGGATCGCATCAAGCCCTGCACGGGTAATTACAGCGTAGAGGCCGATCATCACACGCACGCTATGTGTTGTAAACTTCTGACAGCGCACTCGTGGAGTTGGTTTAAGCCTCTCAGATGACTGACAGCTCCCATTTTGGGTTGCGTGTCAGAGAGCCGAGCCTCCACAGTGGCTCATTGATGCGGCGGTCGCTGTTTTCACTCAAGGGGAAACAGAATAGGTGATCATTTGATACCTCCAGGAGGAATAGCCCACCCTGTGGGGCGTAGAACGACCGTCAACACAGTGAAGACCTCTGACTGCTTCAGCCAACAGTCTGTGTTTCTTCTAGTCAGCCAGTGTGAAAACAGTGTGTGGACCAGAGGGTTCTGTTACAGTCTGAGAGGGTTTCATTTTTTCGCTTTGTTTTCATGGCAAATCAAAATTAGAGAGAGGGGATCGTGGAAAAAACAACAAAACTCCACATTCCTCAGATCTCAATCTGATCGGGTTTTTGTGCGTGAGGTTCTGGACAAACGACCCTGATGGATCCGTGGAGGCTCCGCCTGGAAACTTACAGGACTTGAAGGATCTGCTGCTCACGCCTCGGTGCCGGATACATCTCCAGAGATCATGCCTCCAGCACCAAAACCACCGGGCTGAAATATTAACCCTTTCATGTCTTCACCCAAATAAAAATGAAATTGTGAAAAATGACATAAATTATATCTTAATAAAATGTTATTTTATGATAAAAAATGTTTGTATATCATGGAATACTGTGAGATTTAATTTGAAGTCGCGCAACCTTTTGGTGAATCATCTATTTAGGAAAGAATTTAACCGGTTTTAGACTTTTTTTGGTTTAGAAAGTTACATTCTTCTGCTTAGTGAGTCTTAAATACACAAAATAAAGAAGAAAAAAGCAATTAGAAGAGATCTCTCTCTCACTAGCCATGGTTAATGCCTCCTCCTCCTCTGTGCCCCCTTTGACCTGTGGTGTCCCCCAGGGCTTTATCCTAGGCCCCTTACTCTTTAGCATAAACATGCTGCAACTGGGTCAGATGGTAAACAGGTTCAGTCAGACTCTTAAAGAACTTAAACAAACAGTTGAGCAGGAAGTTAAACTGTTAATTAACCAGGTGGTTACAACTTTATGATTAGCCACCACTCTGAATGCTACTTCAGGTGTTTGTTTGTTTTAATAATGTTTTTTCCGGAGGGCCATCCAAGTTTTTCGTAATTCTGCAGCTCTTTTTATGGAGTCGGAATGGAAGTCGTCGACTTGCGATCACGTCACAGAGGTGACAGAGATGAAGGGCTTTGCAGGTCCTGTGCAGGCATGACGGACAGTTTCTGTCCACCTTGGGTCTTTTACAGCTTTGCAGCTGGAGGCTGTGGATCCGATGAGGGACGCAGGCGTGGATCAAATCCCTCTGGGCTTTTTTTTATTTTTATTTTTGTGCCTCCCAAAACTGAAATCCCCTGCGGTTCAGGATAATCCTCCTGCTGCTTAAACATATTTTTTTTTATACACATGCTGTTTTGCCACAAACAGTTTCCCTTCTACACGTTCTAAAAAGGTGCTGGCCTTCTAAATTGGAGGCTGAGGTTCTGAGAGTAGCTATTACGGACCGGGCCGCGTGCAGCCAGAGGGTTTCTGTAGACGCTCTCCACACATACCCATCAGGCAGCAAAACAAAACATCTCCCCAGGGCTCCTGGTGAGCTCAAACCACATACTCTCATTTTTAGCAGCAGCGTGTTTTTTAACGGAGGAAGGACAACAGTTTACCCAAGTTGTTTGTGTCGCTTGAAACTTTTCCCGATGCTCGTACACTTAAAGACTCCGGTGTAAAACAACAAATTCAGAAAAGGCCTTCAATTTTCTGACTGTTTCCATCTCCTCCTGTCCTCGGCATCCTCCTCCTTCACACCAACCAACTGCATGTCCTCTCTCACCACATCCAGAAACCTCCTCTTTGCTCTGCCCCTTCTTCTCCTGCCTGCAGCTCCATCTCCAGCATCCTTCCACCAGTAGATCCATTATCCCTCCTCTTCTTCACGGGTCAGAACCATCTCAATCTGTCCTCTCTGACTTTGTCTCCAGGACGTCTAACCTGGACTGTCCCTCTGATGTCCTCCTTTCTAATCCTGTCCTTCCTCCTCACTCCCAGAGAACATCTGAACATCTTCATCTCTGCCTCCTGTCTTCTGGTCAGAACCACCGTCTCTAAACCATCCAGCAGAGCTGCTCTCACCTCCGTCTTGTGAACCTTTCCCTTCACTCCTGCTGCTGCTCTTCTGTCACAGATAACTCCTCACACTCTTCTCCACCCACTCCACCCTGCCTGCACCTGCTTCTTCACCTCCTTTGCTTCTCCACCTCTACTCCTCCACACATGTATTCTGTCTCGCTGCCTCCGACCTTCTGCTCGTGTCTAAAGAAATACAACCATAATAACTGTGATTAAATTTAGACATGATGGTGTATGAAGTGAAATGTAAAATATACGTTGTGGTTTTTAGAGGGTATTAGCCTTTGCTAGTTTGCTGCCAAACATTAACCCTCGGAAAAATAACAATTTTACACCTCGTTTACGTAATAGATCAAAGTGATGACATGTTAATTTGTGGGCGCTAAGCCAGGCTAAGCTAAGCTAACATAAACTAAGCTAAGATAAACCAGGCTGAACTAAGCTTAGTTAAGCTAAACTAAGCTTAGTTAAGCTAAACTAAGCTAAGCTAGGCAGTAGTTGGTGGTTGCTGTCCAGACAGTTGTTTCAGTGTTTTCATGTAACTCTTTGTAAATGTACTTTGCAAAATGTTGAAACGTTATTTTACATTATAATTATTATTATTATTCTGTGCAAGGGATTTTTTTTTAAATTAAATATTAATTTGGAAGATACCAATCATGCCTGACCCCTAAAGTAGTTTTAATTAATAATAAGCTGAATAAAAGAATAAAAGAGAGAGATAACACCCCCCCGGTAAAGAGAGAGATAACACCCCCGGTAAATGAGAGAGATAACACCCCCCCGGTAAAGAGAGAGATAACACCCCCCCAGTAAAGAGAGAGATAACACCCCCCGGTAAAGAGAGAGATAACACCCCCCCCGGTAGAGAGAGATAACACCCCCCCGGTAAAGAGAGATAACACCCCCCCCGGTAAATGAGGTGTATATTTTTGGAGTGCAGGCCTCTGCAGCGGTCACAGCCGGCGCTGCAGTAAAGTGACCACATTCAGCCCTGAAGGTTTTCCTCACGTCTTTATAAAACACGTCTTTATAGAAAAGGTTATTAAAGGGCCGAAACCCAAATTTAGAAGCAAATCCGCCGCCGCCAGCGCAACAATTTACAAGCAGCCTGCAAAAAGCAGAACAGAGATGTTGAAGTGGAAGACGCAGATGTAAACGGTCAATAAAGTTCCCATCTAGTTTTAAATATAATCAAATTCTCCTGTTTATTTCTGCCTGCTCTTTTTATGAGCTGCATCTTCTGACAGCGTTCTATCCTGAACCAGAATCAACGTTCCAGAAATCTGTGCTCCGGTAATTCTTCCTCTGGATCAGACAAAACGGGCTAACCGCACAGTCCAGACGAAGGCATGTCAACCTGTGACCATGCTGCAGGTCAGAGGTCACAAACTAGACAGACAGACAGATATATACAGATGATAGAGAGAGAGAGAGAGATAGGTAGATAGGTAGATAGATAGATAGATAGATAGATAGATAGATATATGATAGATAGATAGATAGATAGATAGATAGATAGATAGATAGATAGATAGATCGATAGATAGATATATGACAGATAGATAGATAGATAGATAGATAGATAGATATATGATAGATCGATAGATAGATATATGATAAATAGATAGATAGATAGATATATGATAGATCGATAGATAGATATATGATAGATAGATAGATAGATTGATAGATAGATAGATAGATAGATAGATATATGATAGATCACACAATACAACATGATATTGTGGTTATATATATATCTATATCTATATATATTGATATATCTGTATAGATATAGATCTATATAGATCTATATAGATCTATATAGATCTATATATATAGATCTATATATATAGATCTATATAGATATCTATATAGTCTCTGGAAACAGAAACATGAAGATGAAACCATGAGAAGTATGCCCTCTCTCATTTCCCAGGGAGGGGAATACTTGCATATAATAATAATAATGGCTGCTGCTTTGGTTGATGTTATACTTGAGTATGTGGTTCAGTGGAAGGTTGTGCCAGAAAACGTCTGAGGAACTTTAATGTTATGGTGTTTGGAAGCCACAGTCATGCCATGTGTTCATATCTGGTGTGAGAGAAGAAATAGACTCAGTCAATTAAAACAGAAGCAGGGAAATCTTTGAGTGAATTTCTGTTTAATTTAAGGATTTACAAAGTCTTACTGAATCCTTTTAATGAATAGGATCCATAATAAGTTCAATTTAACGGACCTTTTCTATAAATTATTACAGGAAAGAGATGGAAACCATGACTCAAATCTACAATTTAGTCAGATTCATTATTGAATAGAGGAACAATATTAATACAATAACAGTTTACTCCCTACGTTTAGGAATAACTTCAGTTTTCTCCAAATAAAGACCACACAACCTTAATGTGTGAGGTTTTTTTGCCTGCCTCTACATCTACCGACAACTAGAACAAACTCTGAGCATTTCTCAAATACTCCGTAGCCGATTGTCTCCTGGGCATTCCACTTCGGCGTCTCTGTTCAGCCACATGGTGACGTCACTACTAAAAACAGATGGTATAATCGCACATTTCGCCTGCTTCCATAAACACCAGCTCCAGGACCAGATGTTCACTTCCCACTGACAGGAGCCACAGTGACGAGATCATCACATTGTTGCCCCTTTCAGCCGTCAGTGGTTTTAATGTTATGGCTGATTGTTGTATACCCTCCACACATGACGCTCAGGATACACTTTGGCGTTGTGGGGTGGACATGTTGAGGCGAGGACTTGACGCAGAGCTGGGTGGAGAGGATATGGAGGCTGCAGGTGAGCGGCGGCTGCCCCGCGGTGAATTCCTTCAGTTCTGCAGCATTCTGACGAAACGTGAAAACGGGCCGAGCTTTTTTCTCGGGAATAATGCGTTGTCTGTCTTCTTACTTTTCCCACTCCTCTGCCCTCCCCGTTTTCTTTTTCAAATCTTCTTTTTTGTTCTTTTGCCCTTCCCTCAGGTTGTTCATGTGAGGACAGGAGGGACGGTTCAGCTCCTCCACCTCTGACCCGGTCGGGTTCACGTCTGCCGGGTTTACTCAGTTCCTATCTCACTCTGCTGGTTTAGTTTAAACTAAGCCCTCTGAGTCAGGATTAAGAACATATATAACATTTGTATATATATATTAAAAAATTAACGAATCAATGGAAAACGTTTGTTTGCTAGCAACAAGCTAACAATGCTAACAAACTGCCTTGATCGTTTGTTGCCATCCTTGTGAGACGAGAACTCTTAAAGACAGAGTATCTCAACTCTCAGGTGACTTGAAGAATTGGAGGTAAGCTAGTTACCTTAGACCGTATAGAGGGTTAACTTGATCGCTAGGACCGTTCTGAGAACCTTTCTTCTTCTTCCTTGCTGTGCAGCTGTTACTAGCCTAAAAAAACGCACTCTCTACTTTATGACGACTTGTTATTTATCGTTCACATGATGCGTACTGTCGCCATGGTAACTCAGACGCTCGGTAGCCAGTCAGTAGAAAATAAGGTGCTAACGTTAGCCAACTAAAAATTTTGCCACGCCCCCTTTTCCCGGTGATGCTGATTGGTCCTCACGCCCAGAGTATTTGAGAGGTGCTCAGAGAATTTGTTGGAGTTGCCGGTAGATTCAGAGGCTGGCAATAACTTAATGGAAAAATGTTTTGTTCAGTTTTCTTTGTAATAGGTCAAACCCACCACTAGTTGTCACTAAATCCAACAGACTGGACAGCATCTGACTCTCATGACAAACCAACAACGTCCCCCTCATGATTGCTGATGCGAGTCATCGTCTTGCAAAAACCACGAGTGTCTGAAAAACCTGATAAATTATTTATTAAACATAGATATTTCAGTCAAAGTGCAGCAACGACCTTCCTAATATGAAGTTCTCCGAGTTCTTAAACCGGATCCCAGCCAGTGGACCGTCTCGCTAACGGCTTCTGCCCCCTGGTGATCTCCAATAAGCCGTTTGTTTGTGGAGGACCAGCTGTGTGCTCCGATTAAAGAGGTGAGATGTGGGCTAAGAAACGGAAGGAGGTTTTCTTTGGAAGGCATTGAGAGAGTTCACCAGAAGACACATTCCTTCCTTTGCATTAGCACAACTGAACGGACCGAGATCACAGATCCGAACACGCTGGCGTGAACGACCAGAGCCTCCTTCAGCGATTTGTGCAAAACATACAAAGAAAGGTTATTTAGGATGTCCTGCTAAAATGAGAAGGAGAGGAGCTCAACTTGAAAGCGGACCGCCTTGGCCCGGCGCCCAGGAACAAGCCTGGACCGCTTTCATCTCGCTGGTTGCTGAAGAACATTGTGGGAAACGATGTCACTCTGTGGTTCTGTTGGCAAAGCGGAGGTTTTTACACATCTTCCCTTAGGATCCAAATCCATTACTTTGTCGTAGTGAGACAGATTTATATCTCTGCCGGCGTTGCCTTAGAGGATTAAAGAACTTATTCTTGGGTTTGGTAGGTGGCTGCCATGATTGAAAGTCTCACTGCTGGGACTTTAACCCTCCGGTCACGCTTTCTGGCGCCACTGGAGAGGATGATGCTCGCCCGACTCCCAAGAGTCTGACGCCGCCACATAATATCTATTACTTGACGACTGGGTTTGAGTGAGATGTTGTTGAGACGGAGAGGTTCTGGCTGAGGGACGGGAAGTAAAGTCACGACTCGGGCTCCCATGTAAACGTGAAGATTTCAAAATGTACGGGGATTTTTCTGAACCAAACTCAAGCTCTGTTCCGTCACTCTTTCTATCCAGAATTATATCTCCAAAAAGTCATGGTGCCGCCGCCGCCGTCGCCGCCACCGCCGCCGCCGCTGCTGATCTTTCTCGCTAACACGATAACGCAAAAGCTATATCATGGATCCTTTTCAAATTTTAGACCCATGTACACCTTATTTTATTATTAAACATTATTCCAAGAATTCTGAGTTTGAACTCAGAAATCTGACTTTATTCTCAGGATTCTTTCAATAAAGTCAGAATTCTGACATTATTCTCAAAAGTTTAGTCTCAGAATTCTGAGTTTACAGATAAGTCGGCATTCTGAAAATGAAATCAGAATTCTGTGACTAAAGTCAGAAATCTGAGTTTGAAGTCAGTATTCGGACTTTATTCTCAGAATTCTGACTTTATTCTCGGAATCGTGAAAATAAAGTCAGTATTCTGACTTTGTTCTCAGAATTCTGACTTTATTCTAAAAATGCCGACTTTGAACTCAGAATTCTGACTTTAAAGTCATACTCAGGATTCCGACTTTAGTCTCAGAATTCCGACTCTAACGTTTAAGTCGGCATTCTGCGAATAAAGTCAGAATTCTTGGTTTGAAGTCAGTCTTCTGTGTTTACTGTAAAGTCCTGTGGCCCTAATCCTCTTCCGTACGCCTGCCTGGCCTCTGGTGTCTGAGTCTTGGGCCGTGAAATTGGACCTGTTGTCCACAAGCACTTGATCAAGACCCTGACCCTTGACCTCTGTCACATGACCTGTGAAACCGAGGTCTCCTTAGCTGCAGCATCAGCTGCCGGGGTCAGGGGTCGGGGTCATTTTTATTCAAGGTGTTGTTTTGCAACTTTATGGAATCTTTTTTTTCTTTTTTCCTGAAAGAAAAAAAAGAAGGTAGACTGAATGTGTGAAGATTTAAACGACCACGAGGACAAACGCACGAGGCCCGACTCACAGCTGCCGCTGGAAACGGTTCAGAACTGATTATTTTCATCGCCTCACAGGGGAACAGGAAGAAAAGATGAACTCCTAAATGAGTGCAGTGATTATAAGAAGCTTGACTTTATGATTTTGATATATTATACACACAGCATCAAAAGGATTATCAAATGTAATGAGCACCGTTGCAGCTTCCTGTTTAAATCCCTGTATAATTAAAGTGGGATTTAACCTCTGCAATGTGCCCAGTGTGTTTGGGCAAACCGGCACGGCATTGGAAAACCATCCGATGTCAGAAAGTAAAAAACACTCAAACATATGCTATCTAACAAACAACCTCTGCACTTTTATTTATATAATATAATATAATATAATAATATATATTATAATACAATATAATATATTTTATTACAATATGATAAAATATAATATAATATAATATAATAATATATATTATAATATAATATAATATATTTTATTACAATATGATAAAATATAATATAATATAATATAATATAATAATATATATTATAATATAATATAATATATTTTATTACAATATGATAAAATATAATATAATATAATATAATATAATATAATATAATATAATAATATATATTATAATACAATATAATATATTTTATTACAATATGATAAAATATAATATAATATAATATAATATATTATAATATCATATAATATAATATAATATGATATAATATAATATAATATAATATAATATAATATAATATAATATAATAAAATATATTATAATGTAATATAATATAAAATTATATAATATAATATATTATATTATAATATGATATAATATAACATAATAACATATATTATATTATATTATAACCTGGTCTCTCTTATAAGGGGGTTCTCTACTGACCACCTGGACGACATTCCAGACAGTTTGTATAGTGACTCACTCAAGAACATATTCATCGCCCAGCTGTGGAACACGATCTGGGCTTCCACTTAAAATACCAGCCATGTGGTGTTATATTTATACGTGAGCGTCTGTCTCTGACCGGACACACGAGTTGATCCACACGGATTCCCGCTCTCTGTTAAAATCTCCTCTTCAGATCCCAATCTGTTCAAACTGGTGCACAAATCGGCTGTCCCTTTAATTGTTGGCTCTGCCAAGGAGGATTTCACTACTTTGCATTTGTCTGTTTTTTGTTTTGTGTGCAAGATTACGGAACTCATGGAAATGTATGACATTTCACTTAAGGGTAGGTTTCAACATGTCCAAGATGTGATTAACGTTTTGGCGACCTTACGCATTTTCGCAAAGTTTAAAATTAAATAAAATAAAACTAGATAAAAGCACCCGTGTAGCACAAGAACACAACAGAACCATAGGTTTAGGAAAAATTCATGCATATTCCTCCATTAACGTCTGTGTTATTACCAGCCTGTAAATCTACCGACAACTCCAACAAACTCTCTGTGCATCTCTCAAAATACTCTGTAGCGGCTCGTTTCCACTTCGGCGTCTCTGTTCAGCTCGCTGGGCCACAAGTTCCAGCCCCAAAAGGAGCACCAAAGGATCAAAGAGCAGCATTAGCAACATTGTGACATCATTACTCCAAATGGCTTACTTTTCTATTTTATTTCATTTTAAATGCCGTGAAACACGTAAAATCACTAAAATGTAATCACCGCTACACTTAAAAAAATATAATACTTGTCCACTGGTAACACACAATTAAATAAAGTATTAAAAAAACTAGAATTTTGATTCTGTCGGTTATAGATCGCTGCCTCGCTGCGTCCGATGGTTGTTTACTTAGCATCAATGTTATGCATTACCGCGTATAAAATGACTTACGGACCGAGCGGGCCCAAATGTTTCGCTGGAATTGTTTTTGCTAAGCTAAGCTAACTGGCTAATGGCTGAGGCTCCTTATTTTTCCATAGAGATACGACGTTATCTATCTATATCTATATCTATATCTATATCTAAATCTGGACCTACACGAAGCATTCGTAGGGTTTTACGGTTGTTTTGCATTGAGATTGAGATTCGGGGATTCATAACCGGGGGCTTTGAGAAGGGGCTTAGAGAAGGGGCCGCCGCGTTCACCGCACGGTCAGCAGGTCAGAGTTAAAGAAGGTTAAAGTCATTTTGTTTCTTAATTGGTTCCAACAGGAAAAGGTCACGGATCATCAGTTGTAACTCAAGTGTCATCTTTAAACGTGATTAGTTTTTGCTCAGGGAGAGGATAATGGTTTGGCCCTCTCACCTCCTGTCAACCACGGGTCAGCTCACCGGCCCTGATGGGGGCTTCAGGACAGCTGAGAACGTTGGTTTTATGAACGCCGTCATGCTTCTTAAAAGTGATTTTGCTGTGCTTGTTTATTGTTGACTTTTGATCTTGGCGGGAGATGCCTTTAGAGATCCGCTGTTGTGTTCATGCGCAACAAGTTTCGATGAAGTCGTGGACAATGGTTGAGAAATGAGGGCGTAAAAACCTTTGGAGATCAAGAACCCCCTAGCGTAAGAAAAAAACAACTAACCTTTTCTAAAACCACTCCAGTTCTTCCTCGCACTAAAGTCTATAGGGATATTAAACTACATTATGATCCCTGAAATTGTTTTTGAGTTACGCCCGTAAAACTGTGTTTCGCAAAATAAAAAAAAAACTCATTATTGTTTGAAACTATTATCCGTAGTCTGCGACTTTTAGCTAGCGTCAGTTAAATCTCCGAAAAGTCGGGGACATACTGGAATTATCTTCGCTGCCAACGCAGATCCTTCGTATTAAACTGTTTCATGGATCTATTACACATTTTACACACACATACACATACTGAGTGAGAGGAACAACTGGAGTGGTTTTGTGAAAGGTCATCTGTATATTTCAAACACTAGTTGGAGCTTTATTTTCAAAAGGATTTGGGGCCATAATTTCTCAACCGTTGGTCGGACTGAGTCCAAAGTCGATGCGTAAGAATTGATTTAAAGGATATCTATCTCATATGTATCGTATTTTACTCTATTAATTCACATGTTACTCACTAGGGGGAGTATGTGTTTACTGGACATAACTCCAAAAACTATTTCATGGATCATTTTCATAGACTTTACTGAGAGGAAGGACTGGATTGATATTGGGAAAGGCCTTACGGAGAGCTAGCTTGTCGTATCATATTTTACCCTTATTTTAATCTAATAATCAATATTTGACCCATTCCAGTGAGCTTTTTTTTTTTTCCCCGAAAAGCACTGCAGATATAATGTTAAATTAAATTTGAAGGGTTAAATCAGGGGGTCTTTTTTGGGGGATATACCTTTGCTGTCGGGGACGAGGGGCCGAGTTCTGCTTTGCTAAGGGGCCCACTTGTTTACTGCAGCTGATCGCCTCCATGTCCTAACAGGATGCAGAGTTCTATTTGCAGATTTCCATTTCCGCATCCATATGTCGGCAAAATATCCCCTCGTGTCGAGCTGATGTGTGTGATACCCTTTCAGGAATGTAGACCTACTTACACAAGTAACCGGATCAAACAAACAGACTCTAGCGGAGAAATCGCAAAATGGACCCGGCGCCTAAACAAATGTTTGCATGCGGTTCAGGGCCAACAATGTTGAGCCACAAAAACCGATCCACGTCGCTCCCTGGTCTCGACACAGAGCCTGTGTTCACTTGCTTTTTAAATGCATACTGACGCATTCATCTTTTCTCTCTCTCTCTCTCTCTTTTTTTTCTGCAGGTTTTTATAATGGAGTGGTACGCAAAAGGTATTTTAATAAAACAGTGCAGCGCCCTTCTATTAAATGTAATAGTTCCAGATAAGAACAATAATTAAAATAACTCTTTTTCCTGTGAGGCAAAAAAAAAACAGAAGCTCTAAAAAACCGTGCATGTGCTTTTTATGTAATTATATTTAGAACGTCAACCTCTGCTCCAGACCAGGGGACTGTTTTTGGCGCAGGGGGGGGGGAGGAAAAACAGTCCGATCTTTGTACATGTGGTTCAGCCCCTGCATGAACTATGGGCTTGACTGAGGAAAGTCAGAAGCTTTTAACGTCAAACCTTTCAGAGATGATGAATCCCTGTCGGTAGAAGCTGACGTCCGTAACATCCAAATTATATCCGCAAGGAGAATAGTTCAAGTCGTACGTGAACTCCTCAAATTAAATGTGAAGTTGTGTCCATAAAATAACTTCCTGAAGTGAAGTGAGTGAAATCAGAACTATTAAAGTAAAAGTATGATATAGACAAGATAAATCTCCTCCAGTCGAGTCACGAAATTTGAACAAAATAAGACCGACGGTTGGGAGGTTGTGTCCAGAAAACTGTGTTTTTCATAAAAAGCTCCCCCTAGTGAGTGAAATATGAACTTTTTGAGTAAAATAAGATATTTTCCAGATGGATCTCCTCAAGTCGGTGAAGATCCACAAGATTTGGATTAAATCGAATAAATGGTTGAAAATTTATGGCCCGAAAACATTTGGAGATAAAATTCCCCCTAGTGGTGGAAATATGCAACCGACAGTCCACTTCTTCCTCACACTAAAGTCTGTGTGGCTATAAATCTGAAAATGATCCATGAAATCGTTATTTGAGTTGTTGAGAGTTATATACAACGCAAATGTAGAAATATGTAATAATACAAATAAAAGGGACATAATAAAGATATCACAAGAAATAAAAAGAGATAATCATAAATTATAGATAAACTATGTACAGTCTATATATAAGCCTATATAGACCTTTTAAGGGACTGAGCTTCTACTAAGCTCAGCACCACGGGTGATCGGGCCTTCTGTTCTGCTGCCCCTATTCTGTGGAATGCCCTCCCTGACCATCTGAGGGCTCCACAGACGACTGAGACTCTTATAAAAGGTCTTAAAACTTTCCTTTTTAGCAGAACCTATAACTTTTAATTAACATTGCTGCTTTTTGGTCGTATTTTTACATTACTATTATTATATTTTTCATTGAAACTTTTATCTCCTTTTAACTTGTAGCTCTCTGAAATTTGATCCCAATGTAAAGTGCTTTATCAATTAAATGTATTATTATTATTATTCTAATTATTCATAAGACTTCTCATGTCCAATAATATGAATGTTTAGTATTAACGTAGAGAAAGACGAAGATGCAAAGGGAAGTGTCATCAAATATTCCCGTTTAGGTGAACTGATATTAGACTTTCGAACCTTCAGTGAGGGAGGTGTGAAGGAGGAGGTGTGAAGGAGGAGGTGTGAAGATTCCGTGAGCAGGGAGGGAAGAGTTTATGGGGTTTGTCATCTTCACCCGCTGGGAGACACCTGAATGCTGCATTAAAACTGTCATTCCATATCCGTAAAATCCAGACTTCAAACCATCTTTTCATGTATATTTATGGTTTTTACCACGACTGGTTGGTACCAGAGGGAAAAAAACCCAAACCGACTCTCTCCGGAACACTAGCCTCTTATAAGTTTTATTTGGAACCAACGACTATTTCTCATCAAAGGGGGTTTGAAACGCAAATACGAAACAAGGCAGACGAGGACCAGAGGACATGCAGAACCACCATCTTTTCTGTCAAAGGAGGGGTGGCCATCTGTCCGCTTTTAGGTTGGTTAGTCCGGATTTGAGAGACCGAGCCCCTCTTAAACGCCATGATGTCACCGAACATTAATCGACTCTGCCACATACGGCTTTAAACAAAATCTGCAGTTTTATGTTCAGACCCGCTTTTAGTCCATGAGCCCTGAGACCTTTAGCCGGACCCTCATTTCTCCTCTTTTTGAGATTATGTTGCACAACAGGTTATTTTTATTCTTATTTTTATTCCTAAAATAGAGACTCTGATTGTGCTAAACTGTGATTGACAATAAAAAAAAAAAATTAAACAAATTTTTACTGCTGATGTCAGCAGCGGAACGTCGCTAACGTAGCTGTTAGCATCACAATGCATGGAGATGTACTGCATGATGCGTTCAATGTCTAGTCAGTAAGAATTTCAGCAGATATTGTAACGCCATCATCAAGATAATATGTAAAATGTAGTATTTGACGAGAAACTTCAATAAAAGTTCCTTGACGGAGGAACTTTTAGAGGATTTGTTGGGTTTTTTTCATGGCAACAACAAATTGATGTTTAAGAGGGAATTGTGAAAAATGTTTATGCCCCAGTCCTTCTTTGGATTTTTGCCTCCCTGCCCACAATATTGGGTTATTTTGTCGAAAAAAACAATATAATATTTGGGAAAACTTTGGGATGTGTCAAGTTGGACAAAGTGTGTTTCTAACAAGATGAAGTAGAAGAAGTAAATGACAGGCAATCCATTTACCTCCATACCGTTTGGGAGCCTTCGCACAAACAGCCCCTGTGTCTCGTTTCAGTGACAGGGAGAGAGAGAGAGAAAGTGTGTGGAGCTCTTTTAGCGGATTCTGTATTGGTCTCTTGACCTGGTCTATATCCTGTGTGAAGAGAGGCTTTGTTGCCCCCAGACAGCTCTTAGCCTTTAACACACACCTTCATAATAGAATCTGTGTCTGTGATTTTCCGTTTGGGAAATTATGAGCTTTTAACCTCGCATTGAGGGCTTCGCTCCACACAGGAGCGGGCGAGCGTGAGAGAGAGAGTAATCATCATAAGCCTAATGATACAGTGGCCCACTGTGATCACTTCACGCCCACGTGCCAAAGCATACAGGCCAGGGTTCAGCTAATCTTCATGTCTTCCTGTAATGTGCTCACACCTGAGGATTGTACGGTAATGCAGGGCAGGTCACTGCCTTTTTTTTTCTGCTCACCTGCTTATCATCGTTGTGCAAATTAAAATGTAAGGATGCTTTTCTGAGTGTTAGTAGCTCAAATGTTGACCGCTGATTCCGAGATCCAGACTTTGAACGCCGTTGTCGACGGCCACACATCCCTCGGTTGTTATAATCACCTGCGGGGTCTTTCATGGACTTTGACCTGGTGGCTTAGAGGCGATGTAATCTCCCGTAGCAGCTGTCCTCCACAGCGGGGGCAAAACAAACGCCGTCGTCGGACAATCTGATCTCCACAGCTTCACTGTCAGAGGAGGGAGGAGACTGATGGTCTGCAGTTCATTTACGATGGAAGTAACGTAACTAGAAAGCGCACTCGGAGAGCAAAAACCTCCACCGTCGCACAACAGTACCAGAGGTTAAGACAAAACTTCTGGCAGATTCCTCCATTAATGTCTGAATTATTGCCAGCATCTAAATCTAGCAACAACTCTGACAAACACTCTGAGTATCTCTCAAATACTCTGCAGCTGCTTGTCTCCTGTAATTTCCAATTCAGCGTCTCTGTTCAGCCCACTGAGCCCCAAGCTCCATCCCCAAAGAAACTACAAATGAATCAAAGGAACTCTTGAAACTGAGCCCCAAGCCCCCCCCAAAGGAACATCAAAGGAACCCTTGAAACTGAGCACCCAGCTCCACATCCTCCCGACAAGGAACATCAAAGGCTCTGACTCCTCTGTCTCCTCTGTCTCCTTTGACTCCTCTGTCTCCTCTGACTCCTCTGAGTCTTCCTATGTTTGGGCGAGGGCGAGCGATGACTGGGTTCAGTGTTTGCTGCTGGATGGGTGACAGTTGGGGTCAAAGGTTCAATTTCCCCTCAGCTCCGTCACTCCTTCCCAACTGGCTTTCAGAGGCTCAAAGAAAGGATTTGATGAGGAGGACTCGGAAGCACTGATGCATCTGGCAGCAGCAGCAGCAGCGGCGGCGGCGGTGGCTGCGGTGGCGGCGGCGGCGGCGGCGGCCTTCCTTCCACATCCTGAAGGCTGGAGCGACCAGAGGAGAGAAACAAGGTGAACACTGTCAGATAAATCCAGGCTGAGGGGGATTGGTGCAGGTTACCCTTCAGTGGGTGTTTATCACAGAGACGCCCACTGTGAAGAGGAGAGGAGTGGAGGAAGGGGGGATGAAGATGGAGTTTCTCCGTTGCATCTTGAAGAACTTGATCCCAAAACACAACTGCTTTTCAAAATCATCAACACAGAATTATAGCCCTGAAAAGGCCGCCACAGATCCTACGTGTTGGCGCGATAACTCAAAAACGATTTCATGTATCGCTTTCAAATTTACTGCGGATATACACTTCAGTGCAAGGAAGAACTGAATTGATTTCGGGAAAGGTGGGTTGTAAGTTTCCGAAAGTACGGGGACCTTTATTGCCCAAAGTTCTGGGCCTTAATTTCATAACTGTTGGTCCGATTTAGACCAAATTTTGTGTTTTATGTTAGAAGGTCATATTTTAATCACCAGGGGAAGCTTTTTCAAAAAACAGTTTTTGGACATACCTTAATAATCGTTGGTCCATTTTAGTCCAGACTTAGTACATATGAATCACCTCTTATGTACAAAATCTCTTTTTTTTCCCCAAAAAACACTGTTTCTCAGCCATTACTCAAAAAACATTTCATGGATCATTTTCAAACTTTGTACCCCATTAGATCATAATGTGAGGAAGACCTGGAGTGATTTTGGAAAAGGTGTGTTGAATATTTCGGACGCTAGATGGCGCTTTATCCCCTTATGTTTTAAGGCCATAATTTCTCAACCAGTGACCCGATTTAGTCCAAATCCGGTGCAAATGAATCGACTGGAGGAGATCTATAATGTGTTATATCATATTTTACTCTGATTGTTCATATTCAACTCACTTGGTAGAGCTTTTTCCTTTTTTTGACAAAAAAAATACTGTGGACATACAGTATCCTCACATTTAATTTAAAGGGGGCTCGCTCGTTCAATGCAGGGGATTGGGGCCTTTTCAGGGATATACCCTTGCATCAGCAGCATCAGTCTAGTCTCTGTTGTTTTGTCTTCACCATGAGAGTAGTAGGTGCATTTTTCTCTGCAGTCGGGCTTCAAGAGTCTGCATCACCATAAGAAACAAAGATCAAACCACATCTAAAGGTTACCGTTTTATGGAAAAACCACGGTTTTGTCGTGGCTCCTAAGTTTACGCAGAACCATGGATCGGACCAGCGTCTGCTAGTGAACTCCCTAAACTCTCCTGTAATTAACAGCTGACTGTGATTCGGTGAATCCACACATGAGCGTGGAGCCAAATGATCCAGCCCTGACCTCAGACCTCAGAACCTTTGTGAGCGCATGCATTAGCTCACACAGACTTAATTATGCTTCATCTGATACCTCTGGGGCGGCGAGGAGGCGCAGTCGGTAGCGCCGCTGCCTCCTGGCAAGAAGGAAGACGGGTTCAAATCCACCTCTGTCCATGTTCTCCCCGTGTCTGCGTTGGTTCTCTCCGGGTTCTCCGGGCTTCAGCCCACAGACCAAAAACATGCAGCAGAGGTGAACTGGTGTCTCTAAATTACCCGTAGGGATGAACGTGAGTGTGGATGATTGTACGTTTCTATCTGTCAGCCCTGTGATGAACTGGCGACTCATCCAGGGCGTAACCTTTACCGCTTTTCCACCGAGCTGGTTCAAGGGCTAGTTCGGAGTCAGAGCCTGATTTAGCACCAGTTCTTTGCCTTTTTGACAGACTAAGCACCAGCTCCTGGCTCTCAAAACTGGTGCCAGGCAAGAACCAACTCTTTGCTGGTCTAGAGACAAGAACCGATTATGTCAGGGGCTGGGGGCGGGGCTATTGTGACCAACAAGACCGGCACAAACACTTAACCGCCATTTTTAAAACAACGGCGTATCAAGTTTCATCCAATTAACTAGCAATAATATATATATATATATATATATATATATATATATTTTTTTGTTATTTTAAAATGAATAACAAAAGTTGTTCCTCTGCCTCTGTAAGCACTGGCAATAGCACCATAACAGAACTAGCACCAGGTCCTTTTTGGTGGAAAAGGGGTACCTGTAAGCTGGGATAGGGTCCAGCCCCCGCGTCCATGATGAATGATGATGATGATGATGATGAATGAATGAATGATACTTCTGGCTTTAAAGGACCAGTTTGTCAAATTTAGGGTGTACCATTCGGAGTTTCTCTTTGAATAAATGGATTATAATATTCATAACTACGTTTTTCCTGTGTGTGTTCATTCAAAGGTTGTTTAAGAAAAGGCCTTTCATCTCGTGGAGCCGGTCCATACGGCGGCCGCAATGTTGGTACAGACGCGCGAGGGAGGATTTTGCATTAAAATTTTTTACCGTGTTCCGACAAATGGAGGATCATACTAATTATTGAGAACGAGAACATTTAACAGGGCGCCAAAGCCTCGCCGTCGCCGCGAAGACACGAAGGTTCACGAGACGTTCAGGTGCAAGAATCACGATACTTAGATCAGCGTAGCTAAAAGTCATTTTCATGTATAAATATCACAGATATTACATAATCACCAACGGAGAATACTTTCTTAGGAAACCATATTTGCATTAAGGTTGTTGTTAACTTGATTTTGGGTCATAGTTTTTGAGCTTTTAATCTAAATGAATCTCCAACCACCCCAAAAAAAACAAAAAAGGTATTTCTACTATTCAACTGGCTGACCCTCCGTTTCCCTGTTGGCCAGGATTTCCAAACTAGACCTCGACCCGCTTGGCTGTTGAGGACTAGGATTACAGACACACTGACCGGGACGGTAAGAGGTGGGGTATTAGTGAGGGAATCTAAGCTGGATTTAAAATGACCCGACTGGACGTCCCCGCTGGTTCAACACCGTAGCGTCTTCAGGAGAACGGAGGCGGCGAAGCTATCGCGGAGGACAGCAGGGATTCATGCCGTGGTACCGAAACTCAGGCCATGGAGATAACGCTGAAGGGTTTTCCTCTGAAGGTAGTGAATATTCCATGGAGGAATAACAACCTCAGTACTCTGCATTCGGAGCCTCCTCTGTCCGAACAAGGGGAGACGGTCATCGGCGTCTACCTGTTGGTGTTGGGTAAGCCATCAATCAAAGGATGGAAATAATGTTGGGAAATATTCCAATTCTGACTCTGACTCTGAGATGACATCATCCCGGTTAGAGTGTGAATGATAAGAAGACGTTAGAAGACTCTAGAGTTTTCTTATTTTTGAACTAGTACTCGTAGTAACTACTGGACTACTTCTCTGCTAGACTAAACTCTAATCTTGCCTTTTCTACTTTATTACTGTACTTCACTCCTCTGCAACAATCTAGTGAGAAAAAAAAACTAAATAAGCCTATATTGTACTTTAAAAGTATGTGATTTACTCTATTACAATCAATTATACTATACTATACTGTATACAACTTTATACTATATACTTTATACTATATACTGTAATATACTATACTATGTACTCTTCTGTACTATAGTAAACTATACTATACTATATAACACTATACTTTATTGTTCTGATTCTATTGTACTGTACTAATTATACTATTCTATACTGTACTATACTATACTACTTATACTATTTTATACTGTACTATACTATACTACTTATAGTATTTTATACTGTACTATACTAAACTAATTATACTATTATATTCTATACTGTACTACACTATACTAATTATACTATTCTATACAGTACTATACTAAACTAATTATACTATTATATTCTATACAGTACTATACTATACTAATTATACTATTCTATTCTATACTGTACTATACTATACTAATTACACTATTCTATATAGTACTATACTAATTATACTATTCTATACTATACTATACTAATTATAATATTCTATTCTATACAGCACTATACTATACTAATTATACTATTCTACACAGTACTATACTAATTATACTATTCTATTCTATTCTGTACTATACTAATTATACTATTCTATTCTATTCTGTACTATACTAATTATACTATTCTATTCTATTCTGTACTATACTATACTAATTACACTATTCTATACAGTACTATACTAATTATACTATTCTATTCTATTCTGTACTATACTA